>JAFIRS010005425.1:0-57582 GCA_018342105.1 Gonioctena quinquepunctata | reverse complement strand
ATTCAAGACAGTCTCATAATGTGGATAGGATGACACCTCCGACACTTTATTATTTGTGGAAATAATGAGATGTCACGGCCCATGCAAAAGCAGCATTGGTCTTCATTTTTATGTTGACAACACCTTTTCTTCTCTCAATGAATTCGGGAAGTTTCATGTATGATGATCCGCCAAGTGGACTGTATTTGTTTATGTTCACCTCAAGGAACATAATTTTCTCGCAACTCCATCCTGAAAAAATTACTTTCATTAAACCTTTCATCATTTGCAACAATTATAACTACAAACCTGAATCACGCTCCTCAAACTCCGTACTTTGGGCAATTATAATGTCACGAAATGCATCGAATAATCCATTCAAATCAGTTGATCGATCTGCTATACGATTGGGAGAATTGAACGATTTGATGTCTGTCAATTCCTGGGTTTGAATGATATAACTTCCAAACACTTCCATGTTGACCTTGATGGAGTTGTGCAATTTGATGTTTTTCCAATAGCTCGAGTACTTTATGCTTGATATCATTGAAAAAAGGTGTGTACTCAGTATACATATTCTCACTAGATACTCTGTAGCTAGAAATGCGACATTTGAATGCATTTTTAATGAGGTGTACACCACCACCCAAGTGAACACATGAATTCGTCCTATGTGCGAGTGTTCTATTGTGAGAGTTGACTTGACAATATGGGATTATCACATTACAACAATTACATGTATAGAGTGGTGCAGGTGGTGAGTCATCGCCATTGTTGAATTTAACTCGTTTCACTGAAGGACCTCCTGGCAAGTTTCCCGTTGATGCCGACGTAGATTATCACTACGAGTGAAATCTTTACCACAATCACACGAATACATTTCAGCAACTTGTTTTCAATAGATCACTGGAGGAGACACTGATTCAAAATACTCTTCTCCTGGAATATTTCAATGAAATATCCCCACCCTACAACAAGTCCGATGCGATGCGCAATCTGTATGGATTTGAGGGGATTCTCTTGACATTCAGCGCACTCATCAATAATCGCAGTTCATTCTTAGCTCTCTCACAGGACGAACGCCCTCCTCGCTTGGAGGAAGCAAGGATTCATGAAGTTCATGACTACACAGAATATGTATGCCTACACCACAACATTAGTCAAGGTCAAACGAACATCGAGATCAAATCTTTTGGTTGCCGAAACAAATCCAACATCAAAACTCAAGGTCAAATCTCAAAGTCAAAACTTAATGTTATGAATCTCAACGTCATATTCAAGGGCAAAACTGAAGTCGAATCTCAAAGTCGACCAAACCCAATGTCAAAACTCAATGACAAATCTCAAAGTCAAATCTCAAGGTCAAACACACACACACTGCACACCTGCAACCATTCAAGGTCACACGTGACGTCATAGTGGTGGGGGGAGACCCAGAACCGGCTTAAATCTCCTACTGAAGTGTGCTCAACGGCGTCGGTGTCAAGCACTGGTTGCAGAAATAAGCCGTCTTATATAAAGGGAAGAGAAATGGCTGGTTATTTTTATTAGGATTCAATATATTTTGATGTCTATAATAATTATTCACAACAACATAAACAATGAAAATATAAACAAAACATTGTTTTTTCTCATATGGTGGGAATTTACTAATTATTGATTCCTGAATGGAATGAATACGCAATATAAATACGAATTGTCAAAAACAAATGAATTGATTATAAACAAAAAAAAACATTATTTTCACAAACTGATGAAATTAAAAAAACTGAAAATACCAAACTAATCCATTTTAATATATATATATATATTTTCAAAAAAAAAATGGTTAAAAAAGTTATTAACAATTTTTTGTTGTTGCATTTTTCCAATTAGTTCTCGGAAGCTGACAATTATCTATGAAAAAACTAAAAATACATCCTACACTTGCTATAAAAACCGACTTCCAGAATTCAGGTTATTGTCTATTGCACATAATAATGATTAAACTGAGATACATTCAGCTTCAGAAATAAAAAATTTAGGTGTGACACTTGATCAGCACCTTAGATGGGAAAGGCATATAACAAACGTCGTCAGCACTGTCTGAAGTGTGTTATTCAGATTTAAATATTCATCAAACATTCTACTTCAAGAATTCAGTATGGAATTGGTGGATGGGTGGTGTTCTCGATGTTCATCTGAAAAAATTATTCATATTCCAGAAATATTTCCTGAAAATCGTACACATAAAAAACAAAAATTATCCAACCGAAAAATTATTTAGTGAATCAAAAATATTCTACTTCAGGAAACTGTACCTCTATTACTCACTGATTTACACTTGGAAACTATAAAAAAAGCGAAGAATAAAGCATACTCACCAAACAAGGCAGAAAACCAAACAATTGCACATTCGCCGAGGAGAAATCCGGAGAAATCAAACATACTTATGTCAAAGAAATACTCACTTTAAATTGTATCAATCTCATCGGAAAACGACTCAAATCATACATATACAGCATGATATTCATATTTTTTCCATTCATAATAACCACATGTAAATCAAAGTGCAATATTCATGTGAGTTATCCAGTTAGGTATACCAGGTTTCTTTGATTTTTTTTTACTAAGAATTTAGTTTTTTTTTGTATGATAATTAATATCAGTCATCCACTTACCAATCCATGCATACTAACGTACCATAGATAAACTATAAACTACTGTATTTCCATGCACAACCTAGGTTTTTATGGGATCTATGTTTTTTTTTCTATTTGGTTAATATTATAAAGACGTACCTCATTGTACTTTGCTGCCAATTCTATAAGTAGCCAGTTAGTTCCAGAAGAGTATCGCTAGCGTTACGGGAAAGCATTTGCAGCATTTGAGGTGGTGTAAGGAGAAAAATACACTATCACTGAAAGGTATTTCTAGTATATGATCACCACTTATTGAGCTCATTGTAAAATTGAAGAAAGCCATCGATATAAGCAAATATTCTGAATCAACGGCATATCTAAAAAGACTGAACGAAGGTTTCAAACCCAAGAAATCGAAGGTGGCTACCATGAATATGACGAGAGACGATATTGAAGACAAGAAAAATTTTCTTGTTATTACCATCCCAAACACAAAAACCAACATAATGAGAAAATTTGTGGTTTGCGATGCCAAAAATGAAAGAATTAGCTACTTAGAATTATTCAAAAAGTATGCCAGTCTGCGTCCTGCTGACTCTCATCATCGGCGATTTTTTCTCTTTTGCAAATCAAGGAAATACACTAAACAATGTGTGGGGATCTGTTCTTCTGGCATCAAAAATTGCTACGTACTTCGGCCTCCTGAATCCTGAGAATTATACCGGTCATTGTTTCCGGCGGTCGTCAGCCACAATGATGACCGACTCTGGGGCCAACATCACCAACATTAAGAGGTACGGTGGATGGAAATTTACGTCTGTGGCAGAATCATACATCAAGAATTCTCTCGAAAATAAGAGGAAGATTGGTCATCATATTCTAAAAAAACTTCCAAACACTCCAATACACGGCACCCCATCAGCTCCCCATCGACATCAGTTCTTCGAGAAGCAGCACCCTCACCTGTCGATAATTAGGCGAGAATTCAGCAAGCTTTCTTTCATGACACAACTCTTTCATGACACAACTTATAAAAAAATGAAAAGAATTGGCATCGATGGTACAGTTATGGATTGGTTCATAGATTACTTGAAAGAACGGAAACAACTTACAAAAATAAATGGGGTTTCATCTCCACCCATTGCAAATGAATACGGGGTACCTCAGGGGAGTGTTCTGGGGCCACTTCTATTCTTAATTTACATCAACGATATAAATCAGTTCCATTCCTGTGACTTCGTCAATCTCTTCGCAGATGATACACTTTTGTCAATTTCTAGCGACAACTTTATTTGAACTCTAATAAACTTAAACTTAATGTTGACAAAACGAAGGCAATGATCCTTACAACTTCATACAGATACAAAAACATCAACCTCAATCATTATAATATAACTATTGATAATAGCCAAATTGAATATGTCACCGAGTTCAAATATCTGGGATTCATGTTGGATAATAACTTATCATTTCAAGCTCACTATGACTATATGTCCAAAAAATTAGCAAAAAAGTTATACTTCTTTTCACGAATTTCCCGAAGACTGTCAACACACTCAAGAATAATAGTATACAACTCTATAATACAACCAAACTTCGACTATTGTGCAAGTATCTTGTACTTATTTGATGCAAATAAAGTATCATCATTACAAAAATTTCAGAATCGTGGAATGCGTGTCATTCTTAGGTGTAGTCGTCTCACCAATATATCCCTGATGATTGAATCATCACAATGGTTGACTGTTAAGCAACGACTCTATCTGCGATCAATGATAATTATTTACAAAATATTGAATAATCAACTACCTGCATATTTCAATGAATTCACTACATACAATTCTACCATACATGATCATTATACAAGAGGAAGCGATAATCTCCACTTACCAAGGCAGAATATGTCCTCTTCTATGAAATAACTTTTTTATAAAGGCCTTAATGAGTTCAACGAATTATCAACCTCCATCAAAGAATCGAAATCATTGAATGACTTTAAGAACATCTTAATTTCATATATTAAAACTGACTCTTAATATTATGCTGTGAAATGAATTTATCTGCCATATGTCATTTGATCACTATTGTTTGTTTTCAATTCTAAATTTTTTATTCATTAATTTTTAATTTCTTAGTTTTGATTTTGTTATCCCATAATTGGTATGTAATGTACACCCATGTATGTACATATTCCTTGTATGAAATAACTATAGAAGTTATTACGGTTGTCACTTATTATTTGTTATAACTGATTCATATAACTTTGAAGATATTTATAATTAGGCATTCACTTTATTTTTCTTTATTTTATTCTTTATTTTACTTTTATTTTTATTTTTGGTATTTTCTATTTTGTTAGTTTTAAGCTTGAAGTAATAATTATTGTTAGTTTTAAGCTTAAAGAAATGATTATTGTTATATATTAGGATGTATCCTACCAATAAACATTTCATTCATTCAACTAAGGAGAGTTGATTAGCGTTATATTTGCATAATGTTACCAATTCTACATTTAATTTCAATATTATTCATAATTAGTTTGAATTGAAAATAAATTAATATTATATCAGGTATCATATCTTTCTTATAAAATTTTTGGATATAATATATTATACTCGTAGGAAAAATGTTGTACCTAACACATGCGGAAATGGTCTTTTCCAGTGCCATTAAACTTCGCTCACACACTCCACTTAATGGCTTGACCGTCACCGTCACGTGCAGAAAAGTACGACTTTCCGCACTTGTTGGGTAAATAACTATTGCACAATACTGGAAGTTGATGGTGTGATACATAATAGACGCTAGTTTGGATTTTACTTCTTACAGTCCAATAGAGGGAGCTTGGATAGCTCATTGTGCAAAGGATTTCAGTAAATAAAAAATAATAATTGAGAATTGAATACCTTACCTCACAACCGAAACAAAACCTACGAAAGTGTTGGAAATGAGGACTACCTCAAATTCCCATGTTTGCCCAAGTATATTTGTTGTTACCCCTTGGAGCCCAACTTCACCTTCACGTGGTTTGGGGTGAACGGGCCGCGGCTGTAGAGCGAACGAAACGGTTTGCAGACATTCGTATAGGCGGCCGCGACTCGACTTACGAGGGAAAACAACCCCCGAACATTACACCTATTGACAGTCACATGCCCGAGATCACCTTTCGCCAACGTACTATCAGAAAGATTTTGCTGGGTCTCAACACCAACAAAGCCTGTGGATCTGACGGAATCCCGCCGATTGTTCTCAAGAAATGTGCTCCCGAACTAACACCTGTTCTTTGCAAGTTGTTCAACCACTCTTACAATTTGGGGGTATTTCCATCCAATTGGAAAATTGCAAGAGTACAGCCAGTCCCTAAAAAAGGCAAAAATGCCCTACCTAGCAACTACAGACCTATCGCACTGCTATCTATTATTTCAAAGGTCATGGAAAAAGCCATCAACATCGAGCTCATGAAATATCTGGAAGACTCAGGAATTGTCAACGATAGGCAATATGGCTTCCGCCATCAGAGATCAACTGGTGACCTGCTCGCTTACGTCTCACATATATGGCAGCTATCTATTGAAAAGTATGGAGAAACTTTAGCTGTGGCATTAGATATCTCCAAGGCGTTCGATCGAGTTTGGCACCAGGGATTCCTCGCCAAGCTTCCGTCTTATGGCTTGCCCCCTCAGCTGTGTTGTCTGCTTGCTAGTTTTCTCTCAAACAGGTCTCTCCATGTAGTGGTCGATGGAGTTTCATCTGACACTCTACTCATAAATGCTGGTGTTCCGCAAGGATTATTCTCGCACCAACACTATTTCTACTTCACATCAACGACCTGTTGAAAGCAACTTCATGTCCAGTACACAGCTTTGCCGATGATAGTACCCTCCATACCGCTTTCTCTTCCAGGGCCCCTATATCAGCCCGTGAAACCAGAAATGAACGAGGAAGAAATGTTAATAATATAAATATGGACTTAGCAACAATTCTCGAATGGGGATCTAATAACTTGGTAGAATTCAATGCAAACAAAACACAAGCATGTCTTTTCTCTAGAAAAGCCGATCTCACTGTGCCTAACATAACTTTGTCAGGAGTAACCATACCACTGAAGTCATCCATATCGATGCTTGGTATTACTATCAGCAATAACCTTTCCTGGGAAAATCACGTGAGGTCCATTGCCAAAAGTGCATCCCAAAAACTTGGTTTTTTGTTTCGTGCCAAGAGTTATTTTACCCCCAGTCAGCTGCTTATGATCTATAAGGCACAGATCCGACCTGTCCTGGAATACTGTTCCCATATTTGGAGTGCGGCACCTAAACATATCCTGAGGCTATTGGATTCTGTCCAAAAAAGGGCAATTCGTCTCGTCGGTGATGCCTCGCTTACAAACTCGCTCACTTGTCTGGAACACCGTAGAAAAGTCTCTATTTTATAGATATTTTCATGGGCGATGCTCTCCTGAAATATCAACAATCGTTCCTGCTTTGGCAGTCTCTTCGAGATTAACCCGTCAAGTTCAGTCATCACACCCCTTCGTGGTCACTTTGGAGACCTGCAGAACATCACTTTCCAAAGACTCGTTTATCCAACGAACAGCGAGGCTTTGGAACTCATTGCCTAGGGAGGTGTTCCCCGAGGCATACAACCTTCAGAAATTTAAGAAGAACACCAACTCCTACCTTCTTTCCCTTGGTGCCCACGGTGTTCTCTGAACATTACAGGATATCCCTTTTCGTGGAAACCAGAACATTAAAAAAAAAAAAAAACCGACTCAAATCCAAGCTATGAACGCCGTGGCGACGGATAGATGACACCGGTGTCCCAGAAGAAATGGTCCCGCAACGGAGCTTCAGAAAAACAGGGCGAAATTCAGGAGTAGCCCCCTGCACCAGAGAGCCGGACCAATTCCTTATACACTCGTGAGAGGGAATGGGATCAATGAGTCGAAATACCGAGAGGGAAGAAAGACAACTCCTTGAGAGCACTAGATCAAATGCTATTCCACAGGATCGAGAGATAATTCTTTAGGGTTCTGAACAAACAGCAATAATAAGATATGGGTGGTCATTCAGATAAAGCTGCAGCACTCGGCAGAACTTGCAGTTTCTATGATGAATTTCGAAGTGGCCTTATTCAGTAACCATGGTCACGACATGGTAAAATGAAAGTGGTCAAGTGGAGAACAATTGTATAGCAGATCAACTGAAACCCCTGGAACTGTACTTTTATGAGGTAAGATATAGTGGTCCAAATGGCACCAGTATCATCGGAGGCCACGGCAAGGAGAGCCTGCGGGTGGAATTTTCAGTGGGTACATCTGAGGGGAAAGGCAGAATCACACTTCCAGGGAGTGTCCAACCTCCCCCAAAATTTTATAAATGCAGAAATCTATTCAATTACTTCATCAGCTATATTCGCTATTCTGATGAGAAACTATATGTAAAATATGTGTAGTTACTCAAAAATATTCTTTTCTGAAAAATTCAGCATGAGACAGTAAAAACCCAATTCATCGTGCAAACATTTATCCCCATTCACTTTCAGAGTATCCAGGGCTGTTTTAAATTTTTTTTCAAGCTACCACTTGTTTATGTGTCGGCCAAGGTGGATATATGGATATCATGATGCAGACAGTCTGTCAGCTCTTGATATTATTCTCTGATTCAGTCCTTCAGCGCAACAGAAAGGAGATACGATTCTCTATATTCCCTCAATAAGGCATTGAAATTGAAAAAAATCAGAGGTTCTCATTTATCGTCCTTCTCGTAATCATTTTCCTTCAAATTCTCCATTTCAATGAGCTCCTCATGGCCGGAATCGATATAAGTATAACATTTGGAAATCTGAGTGAAATCATCTGCGATTTTTCGCTTGACAAGGAAATTTCTCAACGCGGAGAACTCCCTATAGGCCAACCAATACAGGTTTTTTTCGCAATCAAATAAAGACGCAAATATCCGATACTGCCTTTCAAAAAATAGTTCGTAGATGAAAACCCTGCAGTCGGCCCTAGCAAAATCGCTTTGGGAATTTTTTTAACAAGAAATATTGTGAAAAATGGCCAATTTTTGTTTTTTTTTACAAATATTTCAAAAAGTATCAGAGGAATCGTTTCACATCCAACATGGAATTCGTGAAGATAATTGAAAAACCTACAAAATAGTTTTTTTGTGTGACCGAATCGGTGCATTTTCTACTAAGAAAATTCGGGAAAACCTCTAAAAAAGACCATTTTTCAAAAACTTCAATTTTGTATAAATTCAGAGCTGGTCAAATAATCTCGCGGAAAATGATAGATAAAAACATGTAGTTCAACTGTGCGCAAGATGGGTTCTGTCCAATGTGTAGCTTTTGCACAATCGCGTTATAGACAATTTAAAGGTTTATCTTGCAAAATGCGCCGATTTGAGGGAAATCGTCGATAAAAAATTCTGTAAACGGCATCTGGAAGTAGAGATCAATATCTACAATTGGTAGATTTTTGATTTTTACTTGAGAGATGGGAAATGCGTTGACAATATCACTGAAAGTTGCTCCAAATGCTTGAAAGTCCGCTTGAGTCAAAGTCGAGTAGCGGTAGTGGGGGACCGAGCCAGCGGAGGAGAGTGTATAACCGCAGGGCGGGTTGTTATTGGCGTGTTTTTGCATACGTTTTCAGTTATTTGAAAAAAAACCTATTATATTACATTAGTTAATAGTGTGGCTTGTATTGAAAGGCAAGTAAACATATTCGTGATAAGTACTTTTATTGGTTGAAGTAATTAGCATCAAGAACGCTTCGGTTTTTTCGTTATATACATATTCGTACATTTTGTTAATTTATAAATGAATGTAAAATCTTTTTTGAAATACATAAATGTAACATGTTCACATATAATGCAATATATTCACTTACAATTATTAAAAAAAAAAACAATAATAAGAATGTTGATATGCCATTTTGAACAGTATTCAAAAAAATTTAAAGCTCCTATTTTCATTCATTAAATTGTGCATCTACTCGCTTGAATTTAATGACATAGAAATACACAAAATTTAAAAATGCGTTTCAACTGATATTAATGCATACTTTTGTTTTTATCAATGAATTTCGTATTATCTTGAACTTTCATCAGTTAAATATGATACACATAAAGAAATTATTAGATATAAGATTCCTTTGATAATAGTAAATAGTGCCCATAAAGACAATTACTCTGCAGTGTCCTATGTTATGAGCGACTATAATTCTACAGATCCCATATCGAATGTTAGTTGAATTTTTTGTTCCGATAATTATAATCAAAGAAAATGTTCATGCAGTAGCAAACAATTTTCATTACAGTAAGTTACAACATTCTGTAAGTTTGAAAGAAGAAGCGCTCAAGGTCGAGAACACATCTGTTTGGGAGAGTTCAATTCAATTCCCCCACTACCGCTACTCGACTCTTCCTCGAGCGCACTTTCAATCGTTTAGAGCAACATTCAGTGACATTTTCAACACATTTCCCACCTCTTAGGTGGAAATCTAAAATATGCAAATTGTAGATATTGATCTTTACTTCCAGATGCCGTTCACAGAATTTGAATACGACAATTTCCTCAAAATCGCCGCATTTTGCAAGATAAGCCCTTAAATTGTTCATAAAGCCATTGTGCAAAAGCAACACATTGGACAGAAACCATCTTGCGCACAGTTGAACTATATGTTATTATCTATCAGTTCCCGTGAGATTGTTTGTCCAGCTTTGAATTTATAAAAATCATGAATTTTTGAAAAATTGTTTTTAGAGGTTTTCCCGGATTTTCTCAGTGGAAAATGCACCGATCCGGTCGCACAAAACAACATTTTGTAGTTTTTTCAATTCTCTACATCAATTCCATTGTGTGTCAAACGATTCCTCCAATACCTTTTAAGATATTTGTAAAATCAAAAAAAGTAGTCCTTCTTGACAATATTTCTTGAAGAAATTGAAAGCGATTTTGCTGGGGCCGACTCTATTGGTTGGCCTACTACTGTATCGGAAACAATTCATCTGGGGTATAGACAGAAATCTACACGAGCAACAAGGAACGCAATGATATGATAATATCACATAAACAAGAGAGACGCACTGCTGTGCGCCCCTCCTGTTACTCCTCTTGACACATTGACTGACCACGTGGCAATGCGACACAGCGCACAGTGACTCGACTCATTCTTGCCGAGCCGTGGTTGCGAAAACAAAAGACCGTGAAAATATTACCTTTTGAAACATGCCGCCTAATTACACAACCGCAGAGAAAGTACAGATCGTTAAGTGGTACTTTGGGGGTAATTCTGTTCAAGATACTGGAAATCTATACATAGTAGCTTTTTCAGATAGACCTGTACCTACGGAAGCTAAAATCGGAGGTATATCGGCATGAGTTCGAACGTTCCACCAAATTAGATGACCTGAGGGCAAAATTATTCAGTTGTGTGGTCAGGTAATACCAGTTACCCGTGCGGCTACCAGAACAGGATTGTACAATAGATTCGGGTATTGTTTGGCCCAAAATGGTGGTTTGTTCGATCATTTAATAAAATGATTCCGTACACAAAATATTTAATGTGGTTTGTCTTTTCCTGTAAATATTTTTTTTCTCTCCATTCAAGGAATAATTGTTTTTCTGTTAGAAATAAAATTTTTGTTTTTATTGTCTTACAGAAATATCGTTTCTTTTGTTCTTGTTTAAGAATTTTCTTCTGTTTTCGCGGCCACCATGGCACCAAAGATATTTTGATCTATTTGTCGTCCGACAGATTAAATTGAATCAATGATTCAGTTTAATTTGTTCAAATTATCTGATGTGAAATTATCGTCAATTATTCTTCTTCATTGCAGCGCACACATTCTCCCGACTGCTGCTGGTATGATACTGACGTCCTGAGCTGACCGCTCTGTGTCGTGATGTCGATATCCCTTACTCGAGCGAGTCGAGGAGAAATTGTAATGCTCTCTCAACATACATATAGCAAACTATTCTTTGCGCTCTCATGAAACCACCATACCCAAGATAAATACTTTCCGATACTGTATATGAAACTGAATTTTACAAGCTTGTTTAATCGTACATAATTTCCTCAGTTCCTCATGACATTTCACATATTTCACTGCTAAATGAACGATATGTGAATCAAATGTTATGCTGAAATATTTTCTATTCAATTATTCAAGTATTCATGACGGAAAAAGATAATGTTTGCATTTGCATTTTATCAGGTGCAACCAAGGTCATTGATAAATTAAATAAACAGATACGTGCTAATTGGTTTTTGTTCCAAAAAAAACTTATCTATTTGATATTTTTTTTTAATTCACGTTTGAATCATTCAAGTGAATTTTGCATGTTGCAGCTGATTAAAGTTCCTGACCGATCTAACAAAAATTCTATACCAGGAGTATTTCGATAGATTTTTTTTCCAATATGAAAAGAAAATGATTCAAAACGGGAAAGGACTAGGCACACATATAGGGGGGTCTCTAGGTATCGATATAGTTTGCTGAAATTTTAGTATGTTACACAAAGGTATATTAGATTAATAATGGCATGCTGCGCGACCACGATATCAATTGCATTAGTCGATATACAGGGCGTAATAGAAAATATAAGGGGATTTCTAGGCATCGATAGCATTCCCTAAAATATGTGTATGTTAGCTAAGGTTTCATGAGATCAATAATTGTATTATTTGCGACCACGACAGCAATTGCATTCGTTGATATACAGGGTGTGAAAAGCCAAACATATTCGGCTTTAGCCAAACGCCTGGCAACCCTATCATCGAGACTGCTTTGGCCGCAGAGGAGCCTTAGCTCACGAGGTTCAGTGTTCAGTGGGTATATATCTGAGGTGATAAAGTTCGTACTCAGGGGATTCCCACACTACCTGATGGGATGTGAAACAAGCTCGATAAGGTGCCCATACATGGTTCCAACCACCTCATTAAAAAAAGGATAGTTTTAACGATTTTTAGAAAAACTACTGACCGGGGAAACAAGTAGAAAATAAATTATATTGAGCAATTCAGTTTTATGATTGATATACCTGATGAATTGAATAAAAATGGAATTCTAATATATACATCAAATTGAATAATTATGGCAGAATCCGCATAGAAAATGAATTAGGAATAGCCTACGTTTTCAGGAACAAATGTTTGACTCTCGTTGTTATCAAACTAACAGATTCTCAAGAAGTATGGTTCATAAATGATTTAATGAAATTGTCTGATAAGCATTGGTCTTTTTTCGTTACTATGCTATCCTTTCCATATATAACAACGGGTTGACAATATTCATACGAGGTTCTGAATTGCTGTTTAGTTAGGGACGTCAAACTTTGGAAATATGTCTTATTACAATATTCCTCATCGTCATATTTCATAGTAGCTGCAGTTTGCGTACATTTCCGGAGAGTTCTGAACCATGAAGCAATTTCAATTCCATCCATAATCACTCCTCTGGGCATAGAAACATGATTTTCCATATGTTGAAGGTTAATACAGCCCTTGTGATTCAAATGCCGAATACAACAATTGGTATCTCGAGGAATAAATCTTCACATAAAAATCCACAGGAGCACTCAACTCTAACATTTCCCAAATCTTTGTACTATTACTTTCATAGGAATTGCAGCTGTATTAACTTCTGTTTCTATTACTTACATTATTCTGTTGTTTTAGACCATACATGTTCTGGAATATCTTCTGAAGTTGATATTCCCTTCAGGTTCATAGCATTTATTCTATGAAAAACATGACTCCTCATGTTAGATATGAAACAGTTCACTTTTATTCTATTCAAATGGTTTTTTTTCAAAATACTATATGCACTTTTTTTCTCTCATATATTCAAGTAGCAATAAAAGTTGTCAAATGCAAATGAAGTTAAAATATTTTGTTTCATCATGGCAATCCTCGATGGAATAGAAATGGGTGAAATTCAGCATCCTCTTATTAACAATAATATGAGGTGATTTCTCAAAAAACATCATTTCTGCGCGATCATAGGAAAAATATAAAGCAGTCCCCTGATAACGGTAGTTCATACTTACGATTTTGCGAGAAATTTTGCTGGCCGGACGTATCTAGTGAAGATATTCCATTGATATCATGGAATTTGTTATAAAACCGGATTTAGTTAATGGGAATGAAATAGAATATATTCCACCAAATGGGAACCATCTATATCATTTTTGACTAGGTCAATAAATAAATTCTGTGATGAGAGTCCCTTTTCACATTGTTGCATAGGTACAAGTTGTGGATCGGGGACAAAATTATTTTAATGCTCTAGTTGTGATCATTGATATCACGATAGTTGCCTCATTGCCAACGCAGTACATCCAAGAAAAAAATCAATCGTCATACGAATTACTCATGGTTTGTTCAAGTTACATTCCACCAATATATTTTGTTGAATATTGAAAAGATTGAAATTGTACCGGTTAATTATTTGATATGTATTATGGGTCTATTTGTTTCTCTTCCAATAATTTGTAAACTTTGTTTATATGTATTGTGTTTCTCTTTCGATTGTATGAGTTGTAGGAATTGTGAATAGTGTGGTGCAAGTAATCATAGTTATTTTGAATCAGATTTTGTTTCATGAACTGTTCCAGGTTATTGATGAAAATTGTTAAATTTACCTTGTTTTTCCTGTGAAACTGTATTCCTTCTCTTACCATTGCGTGGCCCGCTCTTTCGATTATTCTTTCACATTGTTTGTTTTTATATGGCATTTTCAATCTCAAACCCTTCGGGATGATCCCGTTATCTTGACATCTGCATAGAAAAGAGAAAGACTACTGTGGGAACTTGAGGAATTCTTATTCTTGAAATTCCTAGTACATTGCGGCCCATACCGTCCTTGTAAGTATTGAATTAATGCGATTTTTTTTGAAACAACAACAAAACCCTGACGGGAAAAAAAATTTACTCTGCAGGAGAAAAAACCAATGTATAGAAATTTCGTTCACCTAATATTTTTCTATAATTTCCTTTCATATATATTATTATTGTTGTTCGCATAAACATAATTGTTTCTTGGAATATTTCCATTGTTCAATTGCATAGCATAAGCTGAGTGTGTATTTCATTGTTTGCTTCATATAAAATTGATGACTACACTTTTCATTCGAGGCCACTTAGGTTCATCGCATTGTTCTAGAAGATGGTCATCAACCAATCATAAGCCGCTTTTTGGCGCGTCCATTATGAGACATTTGTCACATGATATCGTTCATTTAAAAGAACTTCCTAGATGAACTTAAGGTAGTCTAGTACCAGCATTTATCTATTCAACATTTGACCTGTATTGTTTATGTTGAATCCAATATACCAACTTCAAGGATTCTTGAGTTTAATTTCACAACAGCAGCAACCTAAAAGACCACGTTCCCGCTCGACCACTTAACATCTTAAACCACTACACCAAATTATTCAAATAATTGAAGGAGATTTGGAAGATTTTGAGAACGGGGGCAGATATTGTGCCCGAAACGTCAATCGAAAACTATATAGAGAAATATCTAATTGAATAATTTTTCTATAGGAAATATAATTTGGTGAACCCAGTAACTTATCGGGGTGAACTAATTAGTTTGCCCTTTCTACACTTGTTTCGATTTTCCTGATTATATTTTCATTTTCAGACTGTGGAAGGTTACCCAAAAAAACATGTCAAGGATCTATCAGATGTTGTTAATGTCCAGCATGGCTTTCGCCGGAGAAGTAGTTGGTTTCTGTTAGGACTTCACAAAAATAAGTCAATTTTATTGTGGATTTTCAATTCACAGAAAAAATATTTCTATTCAATATTCAATCGTGAATGTTTCCCTTTTCAATATTAGTATGGTAATTGACTTGAAAAAAATTTTTTTTTTAATGAACAACGTTTTCCTGCAGTTCATACCCTAGTCTAACCTTCGAGACGCAAAGAAACAGTTGAGGAAATGCATTTATTCTGCTTATCCCATCATCCAGATTCTCTTTCAATTCAACGTTTCGGGAAATATTTGTTTTCTGACTTTTATTATATCTAAAGGAATTTGTCGGACTAGAGGTATCTTTGGAGAATATATTCGTTCGGGAATGTTTATTACTCTATTACAGAGAAGTAATGACTAACAATTGCCCTCAATCTTGGGTAGTATATTTTCATATCTGGTAATGGTAAGTCAAACCATGCTGCATTTTCCGAATCGTCTCCGTCATCTGGTATCACAGCGGTCTCATCAGACAGCATGATCTTCAATACATTCAGACTCATTATCAATCCAACAATTGCGTATTTTTTCCAGTGCCTCTTCAAATCCGAGAAAGTGAAGAGTTCTTGAGGATCACTGCCCAGTTGCTGAAGGAATGATGAGAATGACTGATAATAGCATATCAGTACTTCGTCGAACTCTTCGAAGGCCTCGTTACAGCCGGAGCAATAGATGAAGTGAGCGAGATCGAATACTGGGGAACGGATACCCGACATTTGCCAGTCTATTATTTTGACTGCCACTGGTACAGTTTGGTCGTCTTCCTAGAAATAACGAAAATATAATAAGTAGACATGCAAAATATGGATTTAATTGTAAGCATTCAATAATAGCTCCTTAAAGTTGGACATTTTTTATGTTTGAAAGATTGCTCACTAACCCACCAAGAAATTATTATAATCTATCGATGGTTTTACCACAAGTGCTAGTGATTTCCGTGCTCATGATGTTCACAAATTCAACCAGGTGAGAATTGGAGTCTTATAATCTGACGGAGCAGAAGTGAACGCGAACTGTTTTTTTCGTCATCTACGAGGGATCTTTCGGCGGACGGTTGCCTGATGTTAATATATTATTTCGGCTTCCACAGTCTTTGGAAAATCGGCATTTCATTCGTCGGATTTTCTTTCGTACACAATCATATCATACTCATTATCAGAGATCAAAACATGAGGTAAAGTCGCCTAATTTGAGACCTATTTTAATATGATTCAAATATATCACATTAGGGAGTCATTGAATTGAAAATAATAGTTTAAAAAAACTAAAAAACACGCTTTTATAGAAAACCCGACTAAAAAAAAAGAAAATAGAAAAAATATGTGTCTTATTTAAAAAAAAGCGTGGGTTGCATGGTATCGCCTCGGACAACAATTACCTGTGATCTGAGACATTTCTTACTTCACTGCCGTAGGTGTGTAATGTACTATATAATTAGTGATACCATGCACCCCACGCTTTTTTTTAAATAAAATAAATTTTTTTCTAATTTTCTATTTCTTTGTCTGGTTTTCTATAAAAGCTTGTTCTTTAGTTTTTTTAAACTAGTATTTGTTTCCTACTTCTTAGTGTGGTTTATTTATAAAAGCGTGTTTTTTTAGTTTTTTTTCAACTATTATTTTTATAATTTTTTTGCAAATGTAAAAATGGAATGATCTTATTAAATTGAGTAATCATAATCTCTGACCCCAAAAACCACCACATAACCAATTTTTTGAATAGAATCAGACGATAATCACAAAATTTTAAAGCCGCCATCCTGAATTTTTCAATTTTCACAGAAGAATCATAATATTCGACCCCAACAACGCCCACCTACCAATTTTGAATTCAATCAGACCATAATCACAAAACTCGTCGACCATTTTGGAGCCGCCATTTCGAATTTTCCAATTTTGACAGAAGAATCATAATCTCCGATCACGAAAACCTCCAGATACCAATTTTGACGCGAATCGGACCATAATCACAAAACGTGTACGCCATATTGGAGCCGGCATTTTGTTTTTTTTTCCACACAATTTTTTTTTAATGCACTGTCACCAGAATTATATACACCTGTCAAATTTCAAATCATCCGGAGGTCTGGAAGTGGGTCAAAATCACGCCCAAAGGAGTCGGTTACAAACAAACAAACAAACAAACATACAAGTGAAGCTAATATAAGTAAAAGTAGGAATTTCAAATTGTCAAGAAACTGCTATGTACAAAAGATATCATATCAAATTTCACACTCTCCTGTCCAAATGGTTGCCTGAAAAATAATAACAGAATGCGACACAGGAATATTTTCGTTGTCATGTCAATTTGTTGGAGAGTACCTTAGTGTATGCAGATGTACCTCAGCTGAATATATGTATATACACCTTAATTTGATATAGAGTTTAGTTGCAACATTGGGCTACATCTATTTTTTCGATTGTATCAGATTGTATATACTAAATAGATTAAATCGCCCTGAATCATGTATACTTGTACAATTGCGAATCTCACACCTCCCCAATGCTATGTCATGTTCTTTGAAAATTTTGAAGTTTTGCAGTTACTATGTATTTCCCAACGTTCTTATTCTAATACTCTGGAAATGCCGTCTATAGTAGTTTTTGTATACGCTCCCCAAAACCGCAAGTTTGGAAATTAAAAATTATCCGTAAAATGCTACGGACTTGTCCGTAAAGTGTAGTCATGGGAACACCAACTGAATTTTATTCATTCATAAAACATAACTGAACATTAACGTGTGTTCATAAATGAGGTAACTGTCCCAATTACAGACAGTGTCCCATATGCTGACACTTCCGGCCATTATCAACAAAAAATAAGAAAAGTATTACACTTATGAATTTGATAACATCAGGCACATATGAATTTCAAGTTCACAGAGACAAGTGAAATTTTGAAATAACCGCCAAAGAAACTGACAGCTGTCTTCTATTAGGAGTGCTTCCCGCCATTTCCACGTGAGAGCTCGTGTGGTTAGACAACATCATTAGAACTTGGGTGTAGTTTGTGTGCATATTACCTGATCAACGTCTGTACTTCCTTGCAAATATTTCGATACAGGTGAGTTCCTGAGATGCAGAAGTATTTAATATTCCTTTGTTATCGAGATGTAACCATTTCAAGTCCCAGTGTCTTTATTCGGGACATCCAAATTTCAGTGAATAGGACAAGTGAATTTGTTTAATGTCAGTATATGGGACAATGGATAGTTTTTGTCTGTGAATTGTATTCAGAAATATAATGCTACTTTTTTATTGATTTATTTATTAAAAATCACAAATGAATAGTCTGAAGTTTCAAATGGGGAAGCATTTTTGAGAAACGTATTAATTGTTCTAGAGATAATAATTCCCATATCTAACCACTGTGCTTCAGATGTCAGTAATTGGGACGGTAACCTCACTATAAAAATTATGAACCGATAACATTTTGCCGCATTGTTGCGGTTATGTTCAAACATGATAACTTTTACACTTTCTTATCGCAAAAACATTTTAGTAAATTCAAATAAATAATCCACTTACAAGAATATACATTTATTGGATGATAACAATGTATATCTCATTAATACCAAATATCACTTACTCTTCAGGATTACCACAAGTGGGCGACATTTAGCATTCACGATTTGAATGTCAAACTAGGGGAAAACGAGATTTTGCTGTATACTGAATACACTACTTAAAAGTTTATTATATTCAAGTATCTATATCTACTCCTATTCATACCTAATAAGTATTCATACCTCATAAGTAAATTGAAAAGCCCACAATAATCACACACCATGCACGCCTATGGTTCCTACAAGTACCTTATCAATAAATAACGGAAGAAATCAAGAGGAAAAAACAAGAACTTTTCCAAACTCCACTGGATGCCTTCATTCAGAAGCAAACTCTCCGTCGATTTCGACATATTTTAACAATTTTCCATTTATATCATAACAAGAGGAGTCCAAGTATATGTAAATGTCGTTTTTAATATACATTTTATTACGACAGGGAACCTATTTTTCTTCTAAGTATCCTGTTGTTTCACTACATGATTTGTTTTACACTTTTACAATAATTTTTATTCATGTCAATTTTATATATAAATATTTTCATAAGATTTGAGCTGTTTACAGCTTAAGTTGTTTGTACTTTATACCTCTATTGAGGTTTTTATCATGTAATTTATCATGTACTAAGCTACTCTACTATTCACCCTTATAAAATTCACAATCCCTGTTGTAGTGCCCTGAGGATGACGTTATAAAAGTTGAAACGTCGGCAACAGATCCATAGTGGTTTCAGTTAATTGACCTTTTCCCAACCAAACTCCAAGCTATAATACCCATAATACGTTAGTATAGTTGGATCCTGGAAAAAATGACTGAGAACACTATTAGAGAACATAACAAACACAAATGTTATTGACTAGTTGACATATTTGACATTTGACACGTCGCTAATAAAAAATCTGATTCGATATTTCACACGGCCTTCTGCCGGTGCTGCCTACAAATTTATTTGCGTATTGATACCAGAAATAAAATCATAGTTCCCACATGAAACATTCTTTGGAAAGGTAGCGCCTCGTCCGTAAACATTACGATTCGTCCGCGAAAGCCTCATTTTGCGTACTCGTTACATAAACTACTAGTTCTGTATACGCTCCACAAAATGCCTACTATTGGTACTGAAAATGTCCGCGAAATGCCACTTCAGCGTACTTGTACTTGAAATCGTCATGGCAACACTTTAGCGGACTGAAATTTGTTTATTCAGAAAACTTTGATTGATATCCTGAAAACGTTTGAGGAGATATAAAGAACTATGGATTATTTGAAATTTTGTAGTAAGAACTCACGTTTATTTCGAAATTTTCTTTTGAAATATATATTTTATGAAAAGTTAACATTCATATTTGACAAGTATTTGACAAACGTGTCATTGGTAAAGGATCACTTGGTATAATTTTTGCACAACTTCCTCACACTACCGTATGGATGGTAATCGAAAATGTATGCACGGCGAATGTGTGACATTTCTGTGCTGTTTATTTGGAAAGCTGATACAAAAAAATGTTGTATGCAACACGTACGCAGATGGCTTTAGCGGACATCATCTTCATATTTCGGACTAGGCTGGCGCCTCGTCCGTGATGATTGCGATTCGTCCGCTAAAGCCTCACTTTGCATACTTGTTACATAAACTACTATTTTCATTTATTCAGAACCTCTCTGATCTCACACCACAAGTTTCAGAAAACTGTTCAGTGGGCAGTGAGCTGACAAAAAATATAGTCATATATTGTATGATATTGTAATAAAAAACGGTCATACCTCGGAGAGAGTCAAGAATAGGTCACTGCTTCGTCAACTATTCTAGCATGTTCAGGACACGGTGTCAATCCACATACAGTGCGAGCCTAAATTATGGGACAAATTCGATATTTCGCAAGTAATGTTCTTTTGACAGAAATCCTGAAAGAGGTCGATTTTTGTTTTCAAACTCCGATTTTTGAATGTATATTCTGAAGAGGTTATGTTACTGGTTTTGACGAGGTGACGTAATCGGTAATTTTTTTGAATTTAAATAGATGTCATGTGGTACTTCATTTGCAAGGTCTCTCAATACTGCATTTAATGATAATAAATTATTTCATTTGTTTATACAGGGTGAACAAAAATTTATATTTCATTTAAATGTTGTATTTTGTTGGATATGTACAAGCAAATCGAATTATTTATTATCATTGAATGCAGTATTGAAAGACCTTCCGGATAAAGTATCACAAGACAGCTATTTCAATTTAAAAAAATTACCGATTACGTCACCAAGTCAAAGCTAGTGACATAACCTCTTAAGAATATACATAAAAAATCGGCATTCAAAAACAAAAATCGACCTCTTTCAGGATTTTTGTCAAAAGTACATTGCTTGCAGAATATCGAGTTTGTTCCATAATTCAGCCGCGTAATGTATAGACAGGTACCGGGTATATATTATAACATAAATTACCCACCCCTTCCATCGTTATTATTGCCTATGGAAAAAAAAGTTAAATGTAAAAGTTTTGTGGTTATGACTGAATTTTGATAAAATACAGTAGCGTGCAGATTTCAGGGGATATATTTTTTTTTGATAACTTGTATATTATTGAATTTTAGGAATGATCTATTTTTCCTGATTTCAAAAATATACCATCTGTTACACAAAAGATTGTGATGCAGCTTACATTGGTAGAACTCGTAGGCCTTTGAAAGTTCGTATAAATGAACATCTTAACCCTCACAAAGTATCAGCTTTCGATCATCACCTCAGATTCAACAACCATAACTTCAGTCCAAATAAGATTTTTTTTACAGGAGATCAATTCCAAAAACTATAACAGACCAGATTTTTTTTGAGATTCACACATAGGTAATGAATTGCTCAACAATGTCCTTTGTCTCAACACTCAAGTTAATTTAAACAGATCTCACATTCCAGTTCATAGACGACTTAAATAAAAACATTTTAGTCAACTAATTTTCTCAATAAAATATTTTTACTCACTTCTGTTCAGTTCAACAATTTGAATACTTTCATACTCCATTCTCGATGATGATATTACTTGTTTAATAACCTTTTGCAGTTTGTGTTCCCTAATTTTCAACTTGCTCTACAACACTGAGAACAAATTATTTTAAGTTTCATTTCTATTCTGGATTAGCACCTTCAAGGTTGTGCCAGCCTTCTACTTTTGGACTTCTGGGTTGGGGGTTAGTTCTCATTAGACTTCACCCTCCCTCAACATTCTCTACTGGAGGCTGAACTTAACTTGGTTGAGTTGGATTTTTTATGACTAAATTTGTAAATTTCTGTCTTTATTTTGTCAAACAAGTGCTATTTTCTCCTTCCTTTCCTTTTTTTTGGCCTCCTTGATCGAAAACTATGAAACTGGGATAGTTTTCGTCAGACTTTATCTTTGTACTAGAGTTCGATTATAATGGCTCAAAATTGTAGAGTTATACAGAATCTTGTTTAGTTTTCTTGGCATACTTTGACATCGATCTGCCAAATGTGGTTCTCATTAGACTGTTCATTATCAGATGTGTGTTCCAGTTGGCATAATGGCTTATTTCAGGGTTATTTCTGATTTCTTGTTCTGTGATTCCATGTCACAAAATTCACTTATCATGTCAATTATATTCCATTCTTGTAACATATTGTCAAGCTTTAAATTCACTTCATCGATGAATATCGGCTAGAGATATCGATTTCCAATAATTTGCAATCTACAATAATCCTGGACCAGGATGAATTTTAACATGTTTGTACTCTGAACTTCTTAATGTTTTATGCAGCAGAGATACTTCATACGGCTTCCCGTAAACTTGACGAGTAAGTAACTTCACTTTTTATTTCATATTTTTCAACTCAAAATCAAATGATTTCAATTTTGAATGAATGTTCAATGAGTACTCATTTTCTGGTAGTACTGATGAAGACTTAACAGTCAAAAGTGCTCTACTATGATTTTATTGAATAAAAAATTTCTGCACGAAATACAAATTTATTTATTCCAATATACCGATTCGTGCTAGACCTCCGACTTTCAAGCTCTAAGCCATAACACAATCGAAAAAACTTTTTAACAAAAAATCAAACCGACGAAATACGGAACTGAAAAGTAAAAATTAAAATAAACCTTCCTAGTCTCAGTAACTAAGCTCCTAAACTAATGTAAGTAACTAATTTTGAGTCGGCGCCAAACAAACAAGCAAATGAATTAGGTTAGGCGTAAAATGAGGGCATCGAGCTGCGCGGTGACATTCTGATCATTTTTTTGAAGTAATTTAATGATGTTCGTTGATTGTTTGTTTGGCGCCGACTCAAAATTAGTTACTCACATTAGTTTAGGAGCTAAGTTACTGAAACTAGGAAGGTTTATTTTATTTATTACTTTTCAGTTTCGTAATTCGTCGGTTTAATTTTTTGTTAAAAAGTTTTTATTTTTAAATTTTTATGGCTAAAATATACTAATTACTACCTACTTGTTTTTTGATTACTTCCAAAATACTTACTTACCCACCTTACTTCAACTTTTACTATTTGTTGTAATATAAATTATTTTTGTTGTTCTGGTTAGTTTATTTCATTACTTTGCATATCATTCCATCCTCTCATAGAATATAATGGTTTTGACGGATGTGGAACAGAAATAATGTCAGTAGCGATCTGTCATTGTCAACTACGTATGTGTGTGCCAATGTTCATAAGTGAAAAATCAATTATCCCCTATTTTTCCACCCGTAAGGGTATATAATTCCATTCGAAATCTAGATATAAGGTATACCCTATCTATTGAAGGAAGAATCATCCAAATCGAAGAACCCAGTACAAAGTTATGCCTAATAGAATCGGTTAACGGACCAGAATTCAGAGGGTGAGTTATCAATATCCTTTATTTTGCTACCCTTAGGGGTGGATTTCATCTTTTAAATTCAAACGGGACCACCTTCGAAGTACACCCTATCCACTGAAAAAAGAATTATTGGAATCGGACGGTTCAGTAAAAAGTTATGCGTGATCAAACATAAAAAAAATGATGGAAAAAAAAAATATGGGTCGACTAGAGAACCTCCTACTTTTTGGTTTCGTCTGTTAGAAATTTAATCATTGCCTACCTGATACTTGTAGAAATAGTTGTTGTTCCAACAGTCGCCGTGTACTATTACACTCTGTAGTTCTTCAATGTTCGAGATTGCATCTATCATCATTTCATGGGGAGGTTTGGAGAAAAGCTTGTACAATTTATCGTGCAAGGATATATCTCCATTCAGTTTCAAAGTCATCAAGGCAGTTCTCAAATTTTTTTCAAAACTTTCTCTCATTTGTGTGAGATTCATGGTGGATATGAAGATATCATGGTGCAGATGTTGTATCAGTTCTTTATATAATTCTTTCTTTTGGTCCTTCAGGGCAAAAGAGAGGGCGTGGAATTCTCCATATTCCTTCAATACGGCTTTGAGATTGTGAACATTCAGGGGTTCTTTTTTATCGTTCATCTCGTACCCATTTGCCTTCAAATTATCCATTATAATAACCTCTTCATGGCCACAATCGATACAAGCATAACATTTGGCAATCGAATGCAACTCATCTTGGATTTTCCTTTCGTGAAGGAAATTTTTCAACGCGGGGAATACCCTACTGTACATATAAAACTCTATCTTACATGCTTGTTGAACGCAGGACAATTTCCTCAGTCCCTCATGTTCTTTCATATATTTCACTGCTAAATTGTAAGTTTTCTGCTTGTTTTTCTTGGTAATACAACAGGCCTTGACAAGTATTATATGACTCAAGAAACCTTCTGCATCTGAGTGTCCTTCAATTTCCACATCAATTTCTCTCAATTCCTCTTTTCTCAGAGAATTTCTCACCCATTGCACGATATGTACATCAGACACCATGGTGAAATATGTTTTATTTTATATTCAACTATTCCTGACCGGAAAAAAGAATGTTTGCATCTGAATATTATTGTTTGGTATTCTTCAAAGCCAAACATTTATTCACATACACACACACACATTTGAATAACATTTTATCAGCTGCGACCAAGGTCACTGATAAATGAAATGAACAGATAGGTACGTGCTAAATGGTCATTTTGCATGCTCTAGCTGATTTAGGAGTTCCAAACCAGGAATAATTCGATAGATTCAAATATATATATATATATATATATATATATATATATATATATATATATATATATATATATATATATATATTTATATATATATATATATATATATATATATATATATATATATATATATATATATATTTGTTTGGTTTTTCTTGGGATTTAGATTCCATCTGGGACAGGTTTCAATTAAAAAAATGTCTTCTCTACATATACATTTAATTTGCAAAACGTTTCGCTCCTGGCCTGGAGCTTTATCAATTGTATTAACATTTAGTACTGAAAATGAGAGTTTTTGTTAGTTTTTGTTTTGTTCACATTAACTTTGCAAGTACGTACCATAACCTATATGTGGCAATCCAAGTACAGAGGACTGCTTGTATCACACATTATTTTAAAAACATTTTGTTTGTACGGGTGCCTTGGGTTTTTTTTCCCATGTACATGATTTCTGGACTTTAGATGATGTTTTTAATTCCGTTGGTCTACGTGATTCGTTCGATTTTTTTTGGGCCTGGTGGATGGACGTAGTTGTATTGTTAGTGTGTGTTTTGACTAGGGTGATCTTTATTTGTGCATGGGTATTAATGATGTTTCTGTGGTTAATAGTATTGTGGGGGAGCGAGGGGTAGTTATTTTTGGGGGTATGGGTTCATATTGGTGTATGTTTGTTATATAACTGTGTGGTATATTTGGCTGAGATTATTTATATCTCGTCTATCATTCATTGCATTTGTGTTCTTCTTTATGTATATCATTTCTTTAATAGCTCTTTTTTCTTGATTAAAGAAATGATATACATCAAAAAACGAACAAAAATGCAATGAATGATAGACGAGATATGAATAATCTCAGCCAAATATACCACACAGCTATATAACAAACATACACCAATATGAATCCATACCCCCAAAAATAACTACCCCTTGCTCCCCCACAATACTATGAACCACAGAAACATCATTAATACCCATGCGCAAATAAAGATCACCCTAGTCAAAACACACAAACAATACAACTACGTCACATCCACCAGACTCGGCTCGACCAATCAATCAAATCACACTCCCACATTCTCAAATCGAACGAATCACGTAGACCAACGAAATTAAAAACAACATCTAAAGTCCAGAAATCATTTACATGGGAAAAAAACCCAAGGCACCCATACAAACAAAATGTTTTTGAAATAATGTGTGATACAAGCAGTCCTCTGTACTCGGATTGCCATATACAGGGTGTAACTGAATAAGTGTAAAACATTTAAGGAGGTGATTCCTCATCGAAAAAAAGATAGGATCTTTCATATAAAGAAACTTCATTGGAGCATCCCTTGTTAAGATACAGCCCCTTAAAGGGGGTACATAAAATTTGTATAACAATTTTTTTCACAAGCACTGAAAAAGTTACAATATTGAAATTAACCTGACGTTTTGTACTACCAAAAAGACACTTAGCCAGTAATTTATTTGGTTTACCCCATGGTTGTAAGCGGTGAAAAACGCAACCCCTAAAATTTATTTCCAATGTAACTTTTTGTCTTATTATTTGTTTACCATTTATTTCCGATAGCCTGTTTCATTCTAAACAAAAAATGTCTCCTGAGTTTTTTGCCCAAAATAAACCAGTAAGCAGCGAAACATTATTTTACGAACAACTACAGAGATACATCGTCATAAATGCGAACTGGATTTATTGTTATTTTGTAGTTAGTACCTGCATTAAACGATTAAAGGGTAATAAACAAAACTAAGTTATTAATAACAAAACACACAACATGTAGAAATCATAGTGAATGTTCAATATGTCTACCTTCAAACATTACGCATGCGTCTAGACGTCGGCGCATTGAGCCACGTATTCGCTCAAATATTCCTGGAGTCTCTCTGATTACCCTGCACGCATCGATGATGCGGTTTCTTAAGTCCTCTACATCGCGAACAGGAGTACGATATACCAAATGCTGTGAATGGCCCCAAATCGAGAGGATTGAGATCCGGGGATCGAGCGGGCCATTTATGTGGTCCTCCTCGACCTATCCACTGATTTGCATATGTTTCAGTTAAATGCTGACGTGCTACTTGACTAAAATGGGCGGGAGCCCCATCATGCATAAAAAACATATCCCTTCTGACGCCCAAAGGAACTTCCTCCAGCAGTACTGGATGCACTTCTCTTAAAAATTGAACGTATGCCTCACCATTTAATCGAGGAGGTAGAAAATGAGGCCCAATTAAATCATCCCCAATAACTCCGAGCCACACGTTAAGAGAAAACTGTTCTTGATGGCTAGTTTCGACAATAGCGTGAGGGTTTTCATCAGCCCATATGTGGTAATTATGAAAATTAATAATCTTGTCCCGAGAAAAACTACATTCGTCTGTGAATTCTATCGTCTTCAGAAAGTCACAATTTCTTCTAATCATTTCCAGCATCCAATTGCAAAATTCAAGACGGTTCGAAAGTCTCGCGGTAACAGTGCCTGTACTCGTTGCAGATGGTAAGGGTATAAGAGTTGTTCCTTTAAATTCGAAATACCGTCATATGATCAACATTTAGCTGGAAAGCAATCTTTCTAGTACTGGTAGTAGGTTGTTCTTCAATCAAATTAAGTACTGCTTCCTCAAGCTGTGGTGTTCGTATTTCTCGATGGCGACCACAATCCTGCGTTCTTTGTCGAATGAACCATATTCTCGTAATCGTTGATGAAGTCGAGCAAATATTCTATGTGAAGGATGCTGCCGTTGAGGATACATTTCAGCATATCTTCTAGAAGCTTCTAACCCATTCCCCTGCGACAGACCGTAAACGTAATGCATATCAGCCATTTCCTCATTTGTGTATGCCATTTTATTAACAAGTGAATTATTAAAGTAACAAATTGAGAACAGAACAACAACACACAATTAGTATTAATTCAATTTCGAAAATTCCCAAACTGACAGCGTCATACCAATTTAATTGTCACTATCGCTAATAGCGACCTACTAGATAGATTAGTTTCGTATTTTCGCATTTATGACGATGTATCTCTGTAGTTGTTCGTAAAATAATGTTTTGCTGCTTACTGGTTTATTTTGGGCAAAAAACCCAAGAGACATTTTTTGTTCAGAATGAAACAGGCTATCGGAAATAAATTTTTAAATGGTAAACAAATAATAAGACAAAAAGTTACATTGGAAATAAATTTTAGGGGTTGCGTTTTTCACCCCTTACAACCATGGGGTAAACCAAATAAATTACTGGCTAAGTGTCTTTTTGGTAGTACAAAACGTCAGGTTAATTTCAATATTGTAACTTTTTCAGTGCTTGTGAAAAAAATTGTTATACAAATTTTATGTACCCCCTTTAAGGGGCTGTATCTTAACAAGGGATGCTCCAATGAAGTTTCTTTATATGAAAGATCCTATCTTTTTTTCGATGAGGAATCACCTCCTTAAATGTTTTACACTTATTCAGTTACACCCTGTATAGCGTACTTGCAAAGTTAATGTGAACAAAACAAAAACTCCCATTTTCAGTACTAAATGTTAATACAATTGATAAAGCTCCAGGCCAGGAGCGAAACGTTTTGCAAATGAAATGTAACCAACAATAAATTATAAGATCAAGAACATTTCATATATATATATATGATATATATATATATATATATATATATATAATATATATATATATATATATATATATATATATATATATATATATATATATATATATATATATATATATATATATATATATATATATATATATATATATATATATATATATATATAATATATATATATATAATATATATATATATATATATATATATATATATTCCCACATATTCTAGAAGTTGCTTATACATGGGATATTTCCTCAATAATGAACCAGAGCAATCCGAGACTACTTTTTATCGAATACAGTAATGCATACCTACGGTTATGTTCGTATACTATCACAGTCACTCACTATACATTATTTCATTCCATTTAAAATTTCCACAATACTCAATGATTCATCAAACCAGTGATTTGTTATTAGGTATTTTCCAATCATTATTCGGATACTTGCGATATGGATTATAATAATTCATGTAATGACATTCACTTTGAGAAATCAGCCACTTTTATATCAATATTCAATCAACGACATTCCCCTCCAACGGCCTGTCACATACACCGATCTTGGTGTTATTTTCGACACGAAATTATCTTTTTCCCCTCATATTGAAGCCACTCTGTCTGCTGCAAACAGAATGTATGGATTCATTGCGCGTATCTCTAAAGATTTCTCCGACCCATCTACATCGGAAACCTTATAATATGCCTTCAAAATTAGAATACGCATCTATAATCTGGAACCCACATCATCAGTTATATATAGAGAAGGTTGAATCGGTTCAGCATCGCTTCCTCAAACTTCTCTCCTATAAAACGGACATCATATATCCACCAATTGGCTGCCCCCATGATGCATTTTTGGCTAGACACGCTATGATCAGCCCAAGCTGCCGTCGTGATTGTCACTTCTTAATATTCCTCTTCAAACTTATCAACAACCTAATTATTGACCCACATATTCTACAAAAACTGAATTTCAATGTACCTATACCATCGTCTAGAGTAGACAACACGTTTTATTTACCAACACCACGAACAGATATCTTGAAATACTCACCGCTGCATAACATGTGTGTCAATTGTAATTCTGCAAGTTATCAGATTGATATTTTTGACTATTCAATATCTGCGCTTGAATCCTATTACTTTAGTTAATCTCGATATGTATCATCACTTCGTTAATTTGTTATTTTGTATTGTACTGTAGGTATTTGTAACTAATATTCCTGTTCTGTAGTTGTGTGTAACCTGTAGACCAGTGTATCATCAAATAAATAAATAAATGAATATATCTTAGTTCCACAACCACATATAATTTTTTTGAGTAAATTCAGAGGAAAGAGTAGTTGTCAGCTGATATAATTTCACTTGATTTTCTCCATTCATTAACAATATCACCCTTTATGGACACATACCGTGTGACCACGGGGTGAGGTACAGTTGTTGCATAAAAAAGTCGTACAGGCTATTGTGAGTCAGGCTTGTCAATCTTAATTGAAATTCTTATCGACTTTGACAAGTAGTGTCAAAATTGAAACTATTTTTGTCAAATGTGTACGTTACTACTTTTTCATGAAATCTGGAACATCATAGGCAGGTTTACACCATACAAACCTTGTACGACTTTTTTATGCACACAACTGTACGCCCCCTAGTTTTTCTTCTGTTCTAGAATCTCGAATTCGATATGTCGCATGCGACAGTGATGAAATGTCTAATAAATGGTTGTATTCTCAAATATCAATTTCCTTAGTTTTTCGTAATTCTCAGTGGAGATATTGTCGAATGTTCTGAAGACTTCTACATTTTTATGTCGCATTAAATCGTTGATTTTCTGAAGTAACGTACATCGTGTGTTGTAAATAATATACTTGTTTATTATAATGGTACAGGAGTTAGAACTGTTACTAGCCATAGAAAATTTGGAAATACTGAAGAGGCCTATAATCGACGACAAAGGAAGAGCCATATTATTTAAATGTTATTGAAGAAATGTCTGACACCGAATTTCAAGAAACTCTTCGTTTAACTAAAGATCTCGCAGTTTTATATCAAGAAGAGTGATACTAAGTCGAAGCTTACAAGGATATCAGTACTCCGGATTCTGTTTGTTATGAGAACTATGAAGTGGTATGAATTCCCCACATATGATGAGGCTTCTTCATGTTGTTTGCTGCTGGCTACAATATTCCTTTTTGTCTCTTTGCTCGTTCATTCTAGGTTGATTTCTCATCCGTTTTTTTCTTCATTACAATTTTGATAATGTCCGTTTTTTGTTGTTCATTGTTTACATATAACTCAAATCACAAGAAGTTTGTAGGCAGAAATGGAATACATATTGAAATTGCGATGTTGCCACTAGCCTAATTCCCACAAATTGTTGTAGGGCGACTTTGAAGTTGATAGTAATTTGAGGCATAGAAAATAAGCATAGTAGTTCGTGTAAGATCAATTTTCTATCGCTTTCTTCAAAAAGGAATGGAAATTGAATTTGACCCGCTACAAAACTGAAAACTCTTCTATGCTCAAAAGCGTACTATTCACTTCAATAATTTTCTCACGATGATTTTCTCTCTAATCTATCTGATAAACTAAAACTCTTTTAATATACTGTATTTCTTCCATTCTTTTTCATGTGCCCGTCTAAACTGTTCTTAACTTTGATGCCTACTCCAAGTACTTAGTAATTGTATCATATTCATACTTCAATATTTTTATATTTGTACACTTTCCATTTGTACTTCCTCAGTTCTATTTACATATACCATGATCTTGCATTCAACTATTCACATTTGTTGACAAGTCTTGACATGTCCTATACCATCAAATTGGTTCCACGGATCAATGAAAAAACTTCATCTTTGACTTTTTAACATTATTTGAAATGACGTGTTTTTTATAATCTTTATTTTCCGTGACACTACACATTAAAAAAAAATCCGGTTAGATATAAGTTTTAAGCAATACCAAAATAGGATTAAACGCATCATAGTTCTTTCCTTTTGTAGATTCTTGATCACGATCATGATCCGAGTAATCGGATAATGTATGTGTGTATCAAGGAGATGAAATCTGTCACTTTGTTAATAAATGTTAATTATTTGTTTCGTTTTCTTATGCTCGAAGTCGCCTTCGTTGAAAAACTTCCAATTTTGAGAAACCTCATGAAGAAACCTGCTGTGGTTGCTTTCGGAATTTTCTGGAACTTTTCATACGAGTAATCTGATAATACATAATTTCCCAACTTGATGTGAAAAGGGCTTGTTGTTATTTGAGAAATTACAGTTGCATGTGTATCCTTTATGTAATCAGAAATCAATAAAATATGGAACATTAAGTAGATAACATTTGGGCGTTTTTCTATCTCAAGTGCTTCTCGACTGACTCTCGCGTGCTGTGTTTTTTCAGAAGCAATTGTTTTGGTGTGCTCGAAATCTATTCTGTGACCTGTTCCTTCGCGGTGTTTAGAGAGTGCCGAGGAAGGATCCGAGTGTCGATCGGCAAGGTGATGTTCGTAAATTCGGCTTGTCACTCGCCTGTTAGTTTGACCTATGTATGTCCTAGGGCATTCGGAACATGGTATTTCGTAAATTACTTGAGATTCCTTAGCCATAGTGCCTTTGGGTGATCTGAGAAAATTTGACATTTTATTAGTTGCCGTAAAGATTGTCTTCATATACCTTTGACGTGGGGGACAAAATCCTTGCAATTGGCTATCGTTGGGTTTTGAAGAATTGGATTTGAAGAACTGGTTTGTTGATGGTGGACAGAACTGCACATTCGTTTGTTTGTATAACCATTTTGAAGTAATGCAGTTTTTAGCTTGTTCAATTCATGTGATTGGTTGTGATTATTGGTGGGATGAATAGATCTATAGATGAGGGAATTTAGGACGGAATTGTTTTGGGCAGAATGATGATGAGAACTGGCGTTATCGGTTGGTGTGGTTATGTTTCCTGTATACTGTGTGGGCAAAGGAGTCGTTGGTTTTTGTGATGAGGACATAGTGAATTTTATGTTGCGGTGGATGTTCTTGAAGTAATCCAGGAATCCATGAAGAGTTTCCGAGCCATGGGGCCATTTAACGAATATATCGTCGAAATATCTGAACCATGTATGTGTTTGCAAGGACTGGTGCACTACTTATTTGTTTGTGATAAGTGCCTTGGAAGAGGAGAGATGATGTTGAGGATAGCTTCTGGTATGTTATTATTGGTTTTCAGGATGTTCAGTGTGTCTGAGAGAGGGATGTTCGTGAAGAGTGGTACTATGTCGAAGCTCACAAGGATATCAGTACTCCGGATTCTGTTTGTTTTGAGAACTTCAATAAAGTGGTATAAATTCCGCACATATGATGAGGCTTCTTCGGCTGAGAAGTTCTTTGACAATGTTGTGGGGTGGTGATCCGAATGCACTAACAATGGGACGCAGGGGGGCGCTGAGTTCGCATATAAGTCCATAAATACGTAGTATGCGCGAGGTTTTTTCCCTAGGAATGGTGAATTTCCTTGTTTCGACTGAGTTGTTGATGAGCGTTTTAGTCTTTTCCTCAAGAACGGCTGTGGGGTCTCTTTCGGTGGTCTGATACTTGGGAGAATCCTATAGTGTTCTCATCTTCTCGACATAATCTGAAGTGTTGAGTATCACAGTGGCATTGCCCTCATCTGCTGAGAGGATAATTACATCTTGGTGACTTTTGAGGCACCGCTTTTCACCAGGTGTGATGTTGGGAGGAGAAATTTTTGCTCTCCTTAAAGTGGTGGCAATGTTTGTCTGGTTTCTTCCGCGATGTTTTCAGGAAGATGAGTTATGACACTTCCTACCCAGGTGATAATGGTTTCCGTTGGGATAATACTGGAAGTGATGGAAAAGTTGGAACCTTTGTATACTAGATTATGGGTGTTTCATCGAGTGGTGAATCGGAAAAGTTGTGTACTAGGACTTGAGGATTTAGTGTGGTCGTGGGTGTGGTGGAGGCTTGTTATAAAGAAGAAAGTATTTTTTTCTGTGTTTCTGATTTCTGCATTCTGATATGGTCTGCCTTTTCTCGAGATGTTGTAGAGGAAGTGTCCCAGATTACCGGATGGATGTTGGCCATAGATAGTTTTCCAAAATAGTAGTATAAAGAGCACTTGGTGGTATCGACGTTTCGTCTGATGTCGTGGATAGTCTTTCGAATCAAGGCGTGGGTGGATAACTCCCTGGTCTCTACATGATTTGAGAGAAAGTAAGGTCGCAAAGGAGTTTGGATCTTCGAATAAGGAGTGAAGAGTAGTTTCTACTGAGTTGAAAGATATCTTTCCCGTAGAGGCGTATGATATGTTTAGATAGGTTTCCGCGGTCATAACTATTTGGAATATGTAAATTTCGGGTTGGAATGCGTCTGGTAAATTGATTTGATAATAATAATAATATACACAGACCCAAAATACCACTGAGTCCCATTGTTAGTGCATTCGGATCAACCAGCCCAAACCAATTCCGTCCTGAATTCCCAGCCCAAACCAATTCCGTCCTGAATTCCCTCATCTATAAATCTATCCATCTCACCGATAATCATAATCAATCACAAGAATTGAACAAGCTAAAAACCGCATTACTTCGGAAAGGTTATAACAACACACAAATCTGCAGATCTATCTACCTTCAACAAACCAGTTCTCCAAATCCAAATCACCAAAACCCAACAGATACCCAATTTTACAAGGCTTTTCTCCCCTAAATCGGAGGTGTCACCAACAAAATTGGCAGAATCCTAGAGAAACGCGATATAAAAACTATCTTCACGACAGCTGATATAATTTCCATTTTTTTTCAGATCACCCAAAAATCCTATATCTAACGAGTTACAAGGAATGCCCTAGGACATACATAGGACAAACTAACAGATGAGTGACAAACCGAATTTACGAACATCAACTTGCCGTTCGACACTTAGATCTTTTCTTGGCACTCTCCAAACACCGCGAAGGAACAGGTCACAGAATAGATTTGGAGCTCACCGAAACCATTGCTTCTGAGAAAATACTACAAGCGAAAGTCATTCGAAAAGCTTTCGAGATAGAAGAACGCCGGAATAGCCTCAATGAACGTGATGATCATGAACGTCGCTTACCCAATAGGTGGTAACCTCTAATCGCCTCTCTCTGCCGCCCCCTCCTCCCCTCCACACCGAGCGCCGCTCAACGTGTCGCTTCATCGATACCTCGCGGTATAAATACGGTTGAACTCCAGTCAGATCCACGGTTCTCTCGGAGAAGTAGGCAGATTTCCTTGACGTTATTACTGTTTTTTTAGCTTTCTTGAAAATGGCTCCAAAATGGGAGCCGAAACGTCGAAATAATGAAATTATCAGACGCGGTTCAACCCGAAATTCACATATTCCATAGCTTCTCACTATATATATGTATATATATATATATATATATATATATATATATATATATATATATATATATATATATATATATATATATATATATATGTATATATATACAGTGCTCGTCTAAAGTCTGTTCCCCCGCTACTAATTTTTGAACCACCCGGTATATCGCAACGAAATTTGGAGGGCTTGAATAGGAGATAAAAAACTACTTTTTCATGAAAAAATCACAGCTAAAAGTTTTAAAATGTTGGTTAAGCGCCATCTTCAAAAGTTTTTTTAAATAGAACACCCCGTATATTATTCCATTTTTGAAATCTGCTCATGATTCTCAACAGTTTTCTCTAATACACTACTCCTAAATTCAAATATTTTCGATATATTTACGTTTGAAAAGTGACATTTTGGTCATTTAAAACCCAACCAAAAACACTAATGTTGCTTTCAATCAAGTTTGCATTGGAAAAAATCGTTGTCGCGGTAACATCTTGTTTACTGTCAAACTGAACTGCTAACTGTCAAATAGTCCGTTGAGCGCCTGAATCCTTTTATGAAAAGTGTGATCATGGCTCGTAGTTTAGACGATAAATTCGAAGCAGTTTTGATATTTGGAGAAGCTGGAAGAAATTATCATCTAGCAGTCCGTATGTTTAATGATATATTTCCCGAGAATCCTATTCGAGGTCATATTTGCGCAAACTTTTAAATGAGCTCCAAGCAACTGGTACGCTGAAAGATGCTCATGCATCATGAAGACCGCCTCTTTCAGAAGAAAAAAAAGGTATAAATTGTTGCTGAAATGGTAATCAATCCGACTCAGTCGACGTCTGCAGTTGCTGAATCCTGTGGAGTAAGATCAAAAAGTGTCCAAAGTGTCCTAAAAATAGAAAAGTTTCATCCCTATAAAATGCTCTAACGGAGGATGATCCAGACCGGAGGGTTGAATTTTGTGAGTGGTCAACAAGATCAATTGAAGGAGAACGGGGCTTCCTAAAACGTGTATGTTTCGCAGAAAAAAGCACGTTTTTCCTTTATGGAAAAGTCAACAATCAGACTGTACGATACTGGAGCGATACTAATCCGCATAATTTTAGAGAGGGGCATACCCAGTTTCCTAAAAAGGTGAATGTTTGGGCGGGGATTTTGGGCAATCGCGTTGTTGACCGATTTTCATCAGAGGCAATCTTACAGAAGATCTTTACAAAAATCTTTTAGAAACTGAAATAGAACTTCGAATAAGACAAATAGTAATAAACAATCAGGAAGAGTTTGAAAATCATGGAATGATATTCCAGTGGGATGGGGCACCTCTCCATTTCGATCGCATGGCTAGAGAGTTCCTCGATACAAGTTTTCCTGGGCGATGGATAGGTCGCAGGGGAAGTACAGAATGGCTACCAACATCTCCAGATCTTACACCTCTAGATTTTTTCCTTTGGGGGTATCTGAAGTCAAAAATCTACGCCACTGAATGTGAAACAATAGACGAGTTGAAACGCAGAATAATAGATACATGTGAATAAATAGATCAACAGACTTTCATCAACGTGAGAGAAGCTATTTATAATAGAGCACTTTATTGTCAAGATTTAGGAGGGGGCCACATTGAACAGTTGATGAAATAATTGTTGCGGTTAAATAAAACAGATATTCAAAAATAAATTATAATTTTTAGCTAACTAATTTGTTTTGATTGTGAATTTACAGAACACATTCGTAGGCTCCGAGATTTTCCGGTAAGCGGTACTGTTTATCCTTAATAATCTCTCTTATTTGTCGAATTCATTGAGAGATTTAACTACAAATTGATAACAACGTTTAGTTAGCAAAATGTGTATTAGAGAAAACTGTTGAGAATTAGGAGCAGATTTCAAAAATGGAAAAACATACGGCGTGTTCTATTCAAAAAAATTATTGAAGATGGTGCTCAGCCGCCATTTTGAAACTTTTAGCTGTGATTTTTTCATGGAAAAGTAGTTTTTTATCTCCTATTCAAGCCCTCTAAATTTCGTTGCGATATACCAGGTGATTTAAAAATTAGTAGGGGCGGAACGGACTTTAGACGAGCACTGTATATAAAGGAAAGCTGCATAAATGAAGATTGCAGAATTTATTGATTGATTTTAAAATAGTTGACGGATCATGTTGCAGATTTTTATTTTTTTTTATTGGAATACACAAACAACATTTTTATTTTCGTGTGAATCTAAAACTCTAAAATAAATAATTGGAAAATAATTCAAATCTCCCTGACCGCTTCTATTTCTATTTCTATGTAATTCGACTTGAATGAAAAAAGGAGTATAACACAACTGGTTTCCTTTCGGTTCGATTTCACAAAAATTAACCTGAAGCTTTAGATACAAAACACTTCTAATGATTCAGAAGTTCACTTCAATGCACACAACATTGAATTGGAAAATTATTAAGAGCCGATAACGTTCTGTATGTCACAAGAAGATAAACTGTTTTCATATGATATCTGACTGATACGATCGTGAAAACTTCAAATAAAAGGAGCAGGTCAAACAATATTATTTGGAAAACACCAATGGTGATTTACATCGATTGTATATATATATATATATATATATATATATATATATATATATATATATATATATATATATATATATATATATATATATATATATATATATATATTATATATATATATATACATATATACATATATATATATATATATATATATATATATATATATATATATACATGTGAATTGCATCAGATTATTGATAGTGACATCTTTAATCTGTGCGGTGAAGCTTGGACCTAATATCGTGGAATTTTAAAATCACGAGATTTCGTGCACTTTAACAGGTCACTAACAAATTGTTAGAAAGACCTACCCACGACATCAATAGTCGTACTTTTCATGGTTTAACGCAAACATCGATATCGAGGTGAGAGAATCTGTTACGAATCAAAGACACACATCCGTCTACAGCCTGTTTCATGGTTTCCAATCATCAGGACGGCTTGTGGTTCTTTCAAATTCGCATCAGATTTCTCGTTGTTCTACTTAGGCAATACAAACATGTGAATTGCATCAGATTATTGATAGTGACATCTATAATCTGTGCGGTGAAGCTTGGACCTTATCGTGGAATTTTAAAATCACGAGATTTCGTGCACTTTAACAGGTCACTAACAAATTGTTAGAAAGACCTACCGACATCAATAGTCGTATTCTCATCGTTTAACGCAAACATCGATATCGAGAGAGAGAAATTGTTACGAATCAAAGAACACATCCGTCTAAGCCTGTTTCATGGTTTCCAATCATCAGACGGTTGTGGTCTCTTCAAATTCGCATCAGATTTTCGTTAGTTCATAGCCTTAGGCCAATACAAACATGTGAATTGCATCAGATTATTGATAGTGACATCTATAATCTGTGCGGTGAAGCTTGGACCTAATATCGTGGAATTTTAAAATCACGAGATTTCGTGCACTTTAACAGGTCACTAACAAATTGTTAGAAAGACCTACCCACGACATCAATAGTCGTACTTCTCATGCGTTTAACGCAAACATCGATATCGAGAGTGAGAGAAATCTGTTACGAATCCAAAAAGACACACCATCGTCTACAGCCTGTTTCATGGTTTCCCAATCATCAGGACGGCTTGTGGTGTGGTAGGTCTTTCTAACAATTTGTTAGTGACCTGTTAAAGTGCACGAAATCTCGTGATTTTAAAATTCCACGATATTAGGTCCAAGCTTCACCGCACAGATTATAGATGTCACTATCAATAATCTGATGCAATTCACATGTTTGTATTGGCCTAAGGCTATGAACCAACGAGAAATCTGATGCGAATTTGAAAGAGACCACAAGCCGTCCTGATGATTGGAAACCATGAAACGGGTAGGTCTTTCTAACAATTTGTTAGTGACCTGTTAAAGTGCACGAAATCTCGTGATTTTAAAATTCCACGATATTAGGTCCAAGCTTCACCGCACAGATTATAGATGTCACTATCAATAATCTGATGCAATTCACATGTTTGTATTGGCCTAAGGCTATGAACCAACGAGAAATCTGATGCGAATTTGAAAGAGACCACAAGCCGTCCTGATGATTGGGAAACCATGAAACAGGCTGTAGACGGATGGTGTGTCTTTTTGGATTCGTAACAGATTTCTCTCACTCTCGATATCGATGTTTGCGTTAAACGCATGAGAAGTACGACTATTGATGTCGTGGTAGGTCTTTCTAACAATTTGTTAGTGACCTGTTAAAGTGCACGAAATCTCGTGATTTTAAAATTCCACGATATTAGGTCCAAGCTTCACCGCACAGATTATAGATGTCACTATCAATAATCTGATGCAATTCACATGTTTGTATTGGCCTAAGTATGAACAACGAGAAATCTGATGCGAATTTGAAAGAGACCACAAGCCGTCCTGATGATTGGGAAACCATGAAACAGGCTGTAGACGGATGGTGTGTCTTTTGATTCGTAACAGATTTCTCTCACTCGATATCGATGTTTGCGTTAAACGCATGAGAAGTACGACTATTGATGTCGTGGGTAGGTCTTTCTAACAATTTGTTAGTGACCTGTTAAAGTGCACGAAATCTCGTGATTTTAAAATTCCACGATATTAGGTCCAAGCTTCACCGCACATATTATAGATGTCACTATCAATAATCTGATGCAATTCACATGTTTGTATTGGCCTAAGGCTATGAACCAACGAGAAATCTGATGCGAATTTGAAAGAGACCACAAGCCGTCCTGATGATTGGGAAACCATGAAACAGGCTGTAGACGGATGGTGTGTCTTTTTGGATTCGTAACAGATTTCTCTCACTCTCGATATATATATATATTTATATATATAGTGTCCGCCAAAATCTTGGAACCATATGGAAAATATTTTTATTCATAGTTTCACATAAAATTTAATCCCTCATAAAAGTTGCATTCAATTAGACAAAATACGCGCATATTCGTTATTATCAGTGCCATGCGGCTAAGCGGGTATCGGGCGATATTCTAAATTCACTATGGAGTAAAGTGACATTACTATGGAAAATATCGAAAAACGTTATTGAAAAAAGTTGTTTGCAATTAGAAGATATTCCCAGTTATCCAGTTTATTCTACCAATTACTAATTTCAATAACTTTTTGATGAGTTGGCCTCAATTTTCAATGGGAATTATCGACAATAATTTTTGCGTTGTAAATTACTACATAAGCATAAATTGTTGTAAGGAAGCATTTTTGCCAAGCTCCGTTACTGAGAACGGCTAACCAAAAGTTTGAAGTATCTTTGGTACCTCCCGGTTTTATATTAATTATGGTCTGTCAACCAAATAACGCCTGTTTAGAAAATAAGTGCGAACGAACAAAGCTACTGGATCGATCACAAAACCTAGCAAAAAAAAGTTCTAAAGCCTTTTTGCATTGTACAAAAAGACTAAAATACTTTTCTGCCTGTTTTACTATGAGCGTAGGAAAAGTAAATTCATATTAGTAAAAATGTAGTATGCTTTTTCATAAAGGGACAAAAAAATAAGCTGCTTTCTCGTCCAGTTCTTATGTGAATCAGGCAAAAAGAGTGTCTTTCTTCAAACTGTTTTTGCCCGATATTTCTTCTAAATCCGGTTGATATAAAAGGCGAGAATTGAATAGGATCGCTCTCTCTCCTTCCGTATCGGGCACAAGCTCTTTTACTTTCCCTCCTGACCTCCGTTCCGAGAACAAGTTTGTTATTCTCCAGAACAAGTGATTGAAATCGTTATGCGAGTCGCGAGTCAAAGAAAATAGTTTTCCGAAAAGTATAAGCATTCATGCAAAAGCTTGATTTGATTAGTGAGGTAACCGTAAGTAGAACATTGTGTTTGAACCTTCGATAACCTGTTGATTTGATTGGGTCATCAAGACACATTGATACCCATATTGCCCTGTTGTATATATTTTTCCTCCACTGTGTTTAAAAACCGTTTGAGTTCATTAGGTTGGCGACACGCCTAATTGATTTTATTGCGTGCATTGTGAATATTTCATGAAAAGTACAATTCAGCTGTGCAGAATCGCACAAGTGTAAAATATCCCAGTCCCGTGACTTTCGCGATGAATCAAGTTATGCATTATTTGCGTGGGGTATTGTTGTTGAACCAAGAATATAGATTAAGAATTCCTATCACTACGGTAGCAGGCTGTATCTTCAATTGACCGTCTTAACTTCATTTATTCTGTATTAATTGACAATCCAATCGTACTCGGGGGGATTGCCACCGGCATTTGTTTCATTTCCGACTCTGGCTGAAATTTAGAGTTAAATGGAAGTCATGGCGTCCTGGTACTCGATTGAAATAAATAGTGAATTTGACATTTTGCATCTATTTTGCTGCTGTGGAGTTTCAATATCCCATAGCACGAGATCGATAAACCATTCAAACTCATAGTACCTCGAGTTACGATCACAGGTTCCGTCAAGGGTCACAATATGTCAGTTTTTCTAGCTACTCAAGTTGTGAAGCATGGCCGAACGGAGAGCAGTTAGCGCGTTAATACATTAAATCTCAAGTTAACAATTTTTTTTGTTTTATCAAGATACTTGCAGAGAAAAGTTTTTGATCTAAAATTGACCAATATACAGATATTATGGCTTTTTAATTTGGGATAAAGTTCCTGAAGGTGGTTTTATAAGATACTCGAATTTTATATATTAAAGTAACTATGAATCTAGTAAGTAATACACGTTGATGTCTCGTACGCAGAATCCTAGCCATATAACTGCTTTCTGCTGAGTTGGTACTTAGCTAGGGGTAGATCAGGAGTGCGAGAACGCCATAGTTGGGGCTTTGACAAAGGGTGGTCGAGATATCAAAGTGATTGTTTTCTTTCCTCGAAGCTCAAAGTAAATATTACGAGTAGCCCGTGTGTTTTGTTTTCATATTGAGACGAGTTTATGAAGTAATAAAATTAAAGTGGACGAATTTAATTCCCACGCACACCAGAAAAATCACTTTTTGAACTCAGATTGTAAGAAATAGGAAAATGGGTCTCTGGGGTACGATAAAGTGGGGTGGATTTTGGTAATTATATTCTGTAAGAGTTGTTATAGTTTCTGTCCATTGTTGGAACTTATAAACTGATCAATTTCGGTTCAGCTGTTCAATTTATTGCATAAAATATATTGTTGGAGTTCTCATAATCTTGTGTAATAAATTCAAATTGTGAAAATTGCATAAGTTAAAGTTTAAATAAAATTGTAATATTGTGGTTACATTTGGAAACTTTCCTTTTTCAAGCCTATAAACTATAGGATCAGACCAGTGTTTGACTTAAGATAAAGACAAGCATGTCTGACAGTCTATGCAACTGGAGACCAGACCAAGGGCTCTAATTAAAGCCTACAGACCTTTGGAAATTTCAGTGGAGTAAACCACTATGAATCTGGCGCCCGAGGGTGGAATTAAAGTTAAAAAAATAGTTTGAAAAAGTGTGTTGGCATCATAAATAAAGTAACGATTTAAGGAATAATAGCTATTATTACCGAGCCTAGAAAATCGCTTTACATTGTCTGTCAAAGCAATTAACTGATCTGACAAAATCTTGAAGATGAGTCCAAAAAAGCAGTAATGGAAATATGATGAAATAATGCCAGGATCCTTGAAAAGGAGGTCAATCTTAATTAGTAAAATATTTGCTCAATAATTAATAACCACAGAATTAATATTTAAATTAGGACCTGGTAGGTACGTGTTTCTACCAAATTATAAGTGGGAATATCTTCCAATTGCAAACAACTTTTTTTAATAATATTTCTCGATATTTTCCATTGTTATAAGGCTGGGCTACAGAGTGTTGTGAAACCACACACCTGACCACCAATGTTAAAGGACTGGACTACGGGTGTTGTGAACTGACCCACCACACCTGTAATACCAGACATTATTCGTTAGGTTGGAAAAACAGTATTAAGAGCAATCGACTGTCTGAAGACGGTCAATACTGAACGAAATCTGGAGCGGCTCAGATCTGGTTCATATCTCTCAAATACTGGAACATGGGCTGTTTATTCAGGAAATACTACCGTTCAGAAAGATTCGAACCAAACAATGATTTGATAAAATAATAATGCACTCATAAAAGTTAAGAATGTATATATATATTTAATAAAAACTGACACAATTCTATCAATCGTCTATGGACGTATGATAGGCAACAATATTCGTACAATGAAAACGAAATTAGCGTATTGGCAGATAATTCTGCAGTGGCTTCACAATAGAAATAATTTTAATAAAAGAACAATCTTGAAATTCAATTGCTACCAACGACTAACAATACTTCTCTTTTTGAGATCTTTGTAATCTTGAAAACTATGGAAATACTTTTTAGACACATACACATTTTAATGGGTTGGGTTTTGCCATAAACATAAATACAGAAAAACAAACATGAGACTCACCCTGTTTAACACTTATTCACTGGAGTAGTTTTAAACGGCAATTAGCTTAGAAGTTATTATTATCAGTTCGTTTTCTCCCGCGTCAATCGGTTATTCTAATTAATTCGTCCGGTATATTCGTATACAGATAAGGTTTTTCTAAGTGATCGTGAACCATTGAAATTGCGGAATCCCGTTATTATCTCTGTTTTGGAAGCTTTGACAATTTGTGGAAACTATACTGTTCACTCGTGTTTTTACTAGGAGCTTCAATACTTGATTTGAATCGGCTGAGTTTCTATGTTTGCTGAAGTTAACTATACTGATTTGGGAACTCTCATTATTATTGTAAGATACTGTAACTCGACTGACTTTTATACCGCACTTTTGAGAATGACATGTTAGATTGCTTTATGATGGTTTTTACACGTGGAAAGATTTTATTTCTCGTGGCATTTTTACTGGTACTAATATGAATGCATACTATATTTCTTCTCGTATGATATACGTGATTATTCCACGGACTACTGTTCTGAACTAACTTAACTCTTTCGGCTCCCGTTGCCTTTTATAATATCTTCGATACGGAAGCTGGGGCGTGACTTAGTGTGTTTTATGAGCAGATAACGAGGTGACATCGTAAAACTGATAAGGGTCTTGTTTTTCTAACCCGTTCTCGCTTATCTTATGTTATAATTGGATAATATTTTACTGCATGACAGGTATTTACGGTAGCTGTCGGGTAATCTTTGAAATAATGACCAACAAGTGTGTTTATGAACTTCTCGGTGGCGATTCCCGGTGATTTATGAGTTAGCTACGGCCATTAATGATGTGGGCTGGTGTGACTGTCGTTTATCGGGATTTTTTAATGGCCCTGTTTGTGTTATCGACTTTGGACGGGTGCTAGAATTATGGTAGTAAATAAAACTGATTTTCTTATCTCGCTGTGACTGTAACGGGTAGCAATAAAAAACTTTGTTTTGCTCTCCTAGATGAGTCATGTAAGCATTCGGTATACAATGGTTACGTCTTGGTAATTATCTTTAAATGCATTTCTGTAATTACAGGGCATAACATTTCGACCCAACCCTCAAACAAAAAAACTTTGACAAACTCAATTTTTTTTCGAATAACAACTCTTTCACCTACAATAAGCAAAACATGTTTCAACTTTCTGAAGTGTAATCCTATTCTAGCGACAAATTTTATAAGTCTTGCTTTGACAATTACAATAGATTACTGTTTACATCTTCTAGAGGATAATTATAATCTATCCCCAAATTTATTAACCTCACTGCTCAGTACTTAATTCTAATTTTCTTAAAAATAACATGCAAATAATCATGCAAACACACAATAAAGTCTTTTTCTTCCATGGGGTAATTTCCATACTGTTGTAAGGGTATGTACTCGCCTTCTTCAACGAGGGGATTTTCTCACTTCTATTCCGGTGGGCATCAATTTGACTCTATCCGTTGGATCCTCTGGGAATTTTTCCTGCTACGCCGCTGGGTAAGGGTACGTAGCAGCGATACGGGACGATTTGTTCCTTATTTATCTTCTCTAACCATCTGGCTTTTGGGGATTGTAGGGCCTTCCATACGATTTTCGAGCCAGTGATCCGTGATAATTAGTCTGTATCGGGGCTAGACAGATAACACAGCCTGTGTTTTCTGGTTCGGTGACAAGTGCATTCCTTGGCATAATGTCGTACATGGTATTCGGTTTTCGGTGGCCAAACGGTGGTAATTCTTCGTTTAAAAATCTTCGTTCCTGGGACTCCTATTTGTGCGGTACCATTAACACAGGTGTTTGTTTTAAGGTTTTCTATCGTTTCAAGTTCGCTTCGCGTGAATGGTGTTTACTGAATTCTGTGCGGAGTGCTTGAACTTCAGCCATGCTGTGAATTCGTAATGCTCTCGATTCTGCTGGTCTCATAATTTCGCTTCGCTATGCTGGATTGTCCACTGCCATCTTTTCAGAGATATCGTGATTATATTATTTCTCTGTATTATGTAACTCGGCGATTCGATATTCTATAACTGTTTCTATTTGCATTAATTTTCATAACATATCGCGTTTGTGGTTTTTATAGCCTGTAATCCGTACAGTGTTTCATTCTAGTTCTGTCGACCATTCTTAGTTTTTTCTATGACCTGTAATGAACTATATCCGTCTCAAAATAGCTTTGCTTGAATATTCCGGGAATTTACTGTCATTATTTTACATCAGAACACTTGATAAAATTGTCTCTGTTTGCGTTTCCCGTTTTGCGTTGATTCCCTTATATATTTTTTTCAGTTTGTTCCCGTACTATGATACAATCAATTTAGTCCCGTTTTTTCATTAAAGTATCGGGGCATTTCGTATTATTATTCATTCCAATTTTTACAAGTTCCTCGTAGCTATAAATATGTTTTGGCAAATTAACCTTCAGGGATTTTTTTCAATTTTTCTGCGTCTTTTGCAGTCTGCTAAAACTATAATAATTACCATACTATATATACGTTCCTACATTCTGGTGCATACTGAAAATTTTCTTGTTTACTGATATCTAAAGGATTGAACCAAATTTTTCATGGGTGTTCTTTGAACAGTGCCGCGTGTCATGGGTTGTGTAAGGGGGAATTTATTTTCAGAAATGTTTTCTTCATTTTCTTTGGACATTTCCTTTGGCTGACATTTTCCTATATTTTCGGCATTAACTATTGGTGATTCATCTGGCATATTTTCTTTAGTTTGTACTAAAACTTGATCTAATTTTACCTCATTTTCTTGTGTCGCTTGTCGAACGCTTCCATTCATATACTTGTTGAATCGATCAGCGGATATTATTGGATTTTTTTTTGTTTCTTCCACTGGTTGGATTTCAAAATTAACGTGCGATGTCTTTTTTAAATTAGATTTTCCTTTCTGTCTGGCTAAAGTTCTAATCTTTTTCACTTCGGGGTTTATTTCTTTCTTTACTTTCGTATCTATATTAAAATCTTCTCCTATGCTTCGTTTTCTCGGCGTTAAAAATCCATTTTCTGCAATACTTCGTAATTTCGTATCTTCGGAGTTCACTATACTTTTTGCTTGAACTTTACATACATTCAAAAATCTGGGCGGTAGAATTTTGTCCTTAGGCAAGACATTTTCATCCTTGTGATTTACGACTGTAGAAAAAATCTTATCTTTGGCGACTGTTATTCCTAGGTGCTTGGCAGATTCCAACTTCCTGGTGGATAGAGCATCTCCCTGGGTGATTTGTTCTATCTCTTTACATACATTCAAAAAACTGGGCCTTTCCCTTGATTCCTTGATGCATTAACTGTTGCAATTTCCGTTCTTCCTGAATATGTCTGGCTACTTTCGGGAATATTTTCACTTTCAAAAGCTTTCATACCAACTTTTTCCATTTTCTGACTATAATTTTCTTCATCCTCGCTGTAGTGCTGTATGGGCAATGTTCCGTTACATCTCTCCGTTCCTTCAGGCAGGAAATGCTCGTACCTATACGTATGCATTCCCACTTGTCGACTGTCACGTGTGACTATCGGTCCTAATGTACAGGGTGCGTCGGTGTTTCCATTTTCCATATGTGGCACTTTTCTAAATTCATCTCTTCTCTCTTGTTGCTCGTTTAAACGCATGTTTCGCTTTTCTCTTTTTCCAGACGATTTTCCATATTCTTCAATTTCAACTATTTCTTTGCAGACTAGCGTCTCCTTTAAATCACCAGTCGCTGACATCTTTGAAACTGTTTTTCCTAAACCTGGTGTCACAATTAAATCACCGGTCCCTGATATCTCTATTTGATTCGAGACTGCAGATCTCGTTTCATGACATGAAAATCTGTTGATAAACACTTCGCGGATTGCTTTGGGCGCGCTTTCCTTCTTCAATCCTAATTTTTCTCCAGAATTCATCCAATCATTCATCCTGATCGTGACATCTCTCAATCGTTTTTCTACTTCTTCAAATCTATTTTGCAACTTCCTCTGTTCGTCATCCCGATTCGTTTGGCATATGTGTTGGATTTTCTTCTTCAACTCGATAATTTCCCCTGATAAATACATTTGATTTTCTCTCCAATCAATTGCACGTATATTTTCGTAAAAAATCTAATCCCAGTGTTATTTCAGTACTACGATGATCATTTTCAACTATTAAGAATTCATGTTCAATAATTTTTCCTTCCTTTACTTTGATTGGCAATATAACCGAGCCAATATAATGAGTGAAATTTCCTTGTCCATTTCTGAGGTGATACGGCAAATCATAATTCAATTTCATACCTCTAACAATATTAATATGAGCCACTGATACTTGAGATCTCATATCTATGGATATATGCCTCAAAATTCCTGCTACTTCCAAACTAATTACATTTTTCTGTTCATCGTCGATTAGTATATTTTCCTCTTGCCTCTCACTATTTAAAAAGTCGTTTTTGTAGCCTTCATCTGAGGCTTGTTGACAGCTGCCATTCCATTTAAAATTCCTGTTATATTTTGACCTTTTTCCATACTTTTTCCATTTTCTGTCATTTCCATAACTATTTCCTGTTTGCTTTTTATAATTTATTTTCCTAAAATTTCGATAACCATTTCCTGTATGTCCACGTTCATTCCTGTGCCCCTGAGATCGAAATCTATTTTCTTTCGAATTGTTAGAAAATTCTTTTCTATATTTATTCATTTTTCCATATTTTTTAAATCGTTTTCCTTTAGCGTAGTTGGCAAACCATTTTCCTGACTCATTGAATCTCTTATTTTGAAAAATATTCCTATTTGGACAACGATATGACATATGTCCGACTTCTTGACATGTTAGGCATACGCAATTTTTCATATAACAATCTCCTGCTGTGTGACCTTTTCTGTTACAATGTGTGCACAATATTATATTCGCATTGAAAGTTCTAAAATTCATATTCGGTGTATTCGTAATTTGCTCAATTAATTCTTCTTTTTCTGCTAATGTGATGGCTTCTTCTAAACTGACAGGACTTTCAGATAAAACTTTTTTTCTAACAGGATCTAACAATCCAATGGCAAATTGAACCAAAATATCCTGCTCGTATTTTTGCTCTAATACATTGTCAATTCTATTATTTCCTGTGAGGTACCTTATATTCGCTGCACATATCTTTAATCTTATGAAAAAATTCCTAACTGATTCATTCGTTTTCTGATAACAATTCAAAAATTCTTTTTGTGCTTCTCCAGGTAATTTCAATTTGCTAAACTGCTTCAATAATTCCTTTTTAATTAATTGCCAGTTGTCGGTATTTTGTAAACTATATTCTGCTTCAATAAATAATCTAGCGATGCCTTTCAGTTTTAATCTAACTATGGAACTTATTTGACTGTCTGTCCATTTTGCTACAGCTGCCAAATCCTCAATTTCACGAATAAAATCTTTGATTTCTGTGGTACCATTATAAAGAGGAATATTATCCAAAGTGATACTAATTTGCGGTTCATATCTAACCCTCGGCACTGTTGTCTGAGTTTCCATGATTTAATTATTTTGATAAAAATCTCCATTGATTGAAAGAAAAAATTTCAATTGCCTTTTCGAATACTTCCTGAGTTTTTGATCGGTATAAACGCTATATATATTTATTTTCCCAATATCGTGCTTGCAAAATAACAACGATATTATACTAAACTATTTTCACAATTTTTCTACTAGTTCACTTCTGTTCAAATTAGTCTTCTTTCCACTGACACTTATTTGTAAAAATAAAAAATAAAATATTTATTAAAAAAAAATTCAACTTTAATTTTTTGTTTGACACTTTTTTTCTGTGGAAAATATCATATATGCGTTAATGTACTTCCTCAATTATTACTCGCACACCTGACATCAATGTTATAACCGCTGGTCTATACAGGGTGTTGTGAAAACCACACACCTGACCACCAATGTTAAAGGGCTGGACTACGGGGTGTTGTGAACTAACCCACCACACCTGTAATACCAGACATTATTCGTTAGGTTGGAAAAACAGTATTAAGAGCAATCGACTGTCTAAACCGTCAATACTGAACGAAATCTGGAGCGGCTCAGATCTGGTTCATATCTCTCAATTACTGGAACATGGGCTGTTTATTCAGGAAATACTACCGTTCAGAAAGATTCGAACCAAACAATGATTTGATAAAATAATAATGCACTCATAAAAGTTAAGAATGTATATATATATTTAATAAAAACTGACACAATTCTATCAATCGTCTATGGACGTATGATAGGCAACAATATTCGTACAATGAAAACGAAATTAGCGTATTGGCAGATAATTCTGCAGTGGCTTCACAATAGAAATAATTTTAATAAAAGAACAATCTTGAAATTCAATTGCTACCAACGACTAACAATACTTCTTTTTTTGAGATCTTTGTAATCTTGAAAACTATGGAAATACTTTTTAGACACATACACATTTTAATGGGTTGGGTTTTGCCATAAACATAAATACAGAAAAACAAACATGAGACTCACCCTGTTTAACACTTATTCACTGGAGTAGTTTTAAACGGCAATTAGCTTAGAAGTTATTATTATCAGTTCGTTTTCTCCCGCGTCAATCGGTTATTCTAATTAATTCGTCCGGTATATTCGTATACAGATAAGGTTTTTCTAAGTGATCGTGAACCATTGAAATTGCGGAATCCCGTTATTATCTCTGTTTTGGAAGCTTTGACAATTTGTGGAAACTATACTGTTCACTCGTGTTTTTACTAGGAGCTTCAATACTTGATTTGAATCGGCTGAGTTTCTATGTTTGCTGAAGTTAACTATACTGATTTGGGAACTCTCATTATTATTGTAAGATACTGTAACTCGACTGACTTTTATACCGCACTTTTGAGAATGACATGTTAGTATTGCTTTACTCGAGATGGTTTTTACACGTGGAAAGATTTTATTTCTCGTGGCATTTTTCACTGGTACTAATATGAATGCATACTATATTTCTTCTCGTATGATATACGTGATTATTCCACGGACTACTGTTCTGAACTAACTTAACTCTTTCGGCTCCCGTTGCCTTTTATAATATCTTCGATACGGAAGCTGGGGCGTGACTTAGTGTGTTTTATGAGCAGATAACGAGGTGACATCGTAAAACTGATAAGGGTCTTGTTTTTCTAACCCGTTCTCGCTTATCTTATGTTATAATTGGATAATATTTTACTGCATGACAGGTATTTACGGTAGCTGTCGGTAATCTTTGAAATAATGACCAACAAGTGTGTTTATGAACTTCTCGGTGGCGATTCCCGGTGATTTATGAGTTAGCTACGGCCATTAATGATGTGGGCTGGTGTGACTGTCGTTTATCGGGATTTTTTAATGGCCCTGTTTGTGTTATCGACTTTGGACGGGTGCTAGAATTATGGTAGTAAATAAAACTGATTTTCTTATCTCGCTGTGACTGTAACGGGTAGCAATAAAAAAACTTTGTTTTGCTCTCCTAGATGAGTCATGTAAGCATTCGGTATACAATGGTTACGTCTTGGTAATTATCTTTAAATGCATTTCTGTAATTACAGGGCATAACACCATATTATATGTCACTTTATTCTAAAGTGAATTTAGGATATCGGACGATTCCCGCTTAGCTGCACGCCACTGCTAATAACGGCTATGCGCGTATTTAGTTTAATTGAATGCACCAAATTTTATGAGGAATGAAATTTTCTGAAAAACTATTAATAAAAAAAATATCCCATATGGTTCCAAGATTTTGGCGGACACTGTATATATATATATATATATATATATATATATATATATATAAAATACGGTTTTATGAAAATTGCAGGTTGTAATGTGATCAACAGATGAGTAATGAATCCAGAAAATAGTCAAGTAATTATTCTTTTATTAAATCAAAAACTTAAATGTACCTATTCTGCGAAAATTAACTTATGAGTAGTGTTTTTTTCATAATAGTGTTATGTGAAGTACTTTGCAAATGTGCAAATCAAATGACCTTCAAAAATTATAATTGTAGGTTATATTAAATTATACGAACAATACCAGAAATATACTGCTCAATAACAATGAAAAGTGTAATAAAATGACTTCAAATAAGTGTCTGCCCGAATACGTTCACTCAGTTTAGTTTTCTTTTAAAAAAAGTACCTGTGATCTGTTTACTTGTGCTTTTCTTGAGTCCTAGCGGTGTCCATGGCTAGTGGATTCTGCTGCTACTGTGTTTCTCTTGTTGGACGATTCCCGGATATGGATGTTGCTGTGTCCTGGAGGTAAGAAGTTTTTGCTAGATAGTTTTCAACGGTTATCGTTTCTGGATATGTTATATAGTTGTCAATTGGCTGAATTGCTCCTATTCTCCTAATATTCTCGTATTTATGATTAATAAATTCTGTCACTGTGTTCATTCAAAAATAAATTTTTTATCTCCCCAATCGTCGTTATTTTTTTTTCCTGGCAATCATCACTTTTTGTTTTTTCTCACAAATTTTAGGTTTTCACTCACTTTCTATGACACTTTTTCTGATTCTAAACTATGCTATGGATTTTATATACATTTTACATTTCTATATTTCACATTATATATACAGAGTTAGTTAAAATTCATAGCTGACAATTTTCTGTACTCAAAATTTTATATTTCATCATTTTCGCTGTCATGTTGCCTTCTGATTGGATTTTAGCATAGAGAATGTTCCAACTTGAATATTATTTTTCTCTACTTGAACTAAAGTTTATTCATAAATTTTGATTCCTATATTTTTTTCATAGGTTGTGCAAATTAAATGAATTGTTGGCAACATTCTTATGACGATAGAAAAGCTCCCCTGCTGTACTCTTGAGACATCTGCGTCGACTAGAAAATGGTACAGGGTTTCAGAAAAGCAAACTGTACAGGAATATTGCGAAACAAACATAGCAGGTATTTATGAGACATATAAGTATCATTATATGACTTTTTATTTATTTTACAATAAGCAAATATTTCTTGATTTGTTGAAAATATAAACAGGATGTTCATAAAATCAGATGTGGAATCATCTGCGACTGAAAGATAAACTTTAGTCACTATCTTCCATCGTCAAGATAACCTCTTGTGGGGTATTCATGTTGGAAAGGGAAACATTCTCAATGGAGAATGTTTCCCTTTTCAAATATTTCTTATTATAACAATATATATATATATATATATAAAATATATATATATATATATATATATATATATATATTTGATAAAAAAAGAATAAAAATCGTCTTTATACGGGATTCGTAGAAGACACCGCATTTACCACAAGTTGAAGGAGAAGAGATGGCTCGATATGGAAAAAAGAAGACAATAAAATTCATCGTGCCTTTACCACAAAATGATGAAAACCAAAACCCCACCGTATGCATACAATGAAATAACGTTTCGTACAGATAATATAAACGTACGAAAAAGGAAACATTCTCAATTGAATACTGAATAGAAAGATGTTTCTGTGAATTGAAAAACCCACGATGAAAATGCAGTAATTTTTTGTGAATGTCCAACAGAAAACAACTACTTCCCCGGCTAAAGTCACGCTGGGCATTGAACTACATCTGAAAGATATTCAGAGAGGACCCTTACTCAAAAGAAAAAATCTGAAATTGAGAATTTGCATTTTTATTGGCTTTAGCCAAGGAATTAGTTGTTTTCTGTTAGACATCCACAAAAAATTACTTCATTTTTATCGGGGTTTTTCAATTCATAGAAAAATATTTCTCTTCAGTATTCAATTGAGAATGTTTCCCTTTTCAACATGTATACCCTACAAGAGGTTATCTTGAACGATGGAAGATAGTGACTGAAGTTTATCTTTCAGTCGCAGATCATTCCACATCTGATTTTATGAACATCCCGTTCATATTTTCAAACAAATAAAAAACGTACGCTTCAGAAGCTTTCTAAATCCTCCCTCATACCACCACGAATTCTTCAAAAGATCGTTTTCATATCCAATATGCTATGTCTATAACCAGCTGCTAATTTTCAAAAAAAGTCGAATGTTGATGTGTTCAAAGCGAAACTAAAAAAGGCATCACTCGAACAGTGAACAATCATGATAATACTTCTTTCCAATACACTCTTCATTTCATAGTTAATATCCACTACCATATTGTGATTGGATACCTGTAAACGTATTGCATATGTTTGCACCTTTTTACTTTTAAAATATTTATTGATTTTCAAATATTTTTTTTACCACTTTTCCCCTCTGTCAAGCTTAGAAATAGCGGACAAAAGGTGGCATACGAGGTTATGTGGAAGAGCAAAACTACAGTACCTGTGCTGCAGATTTGAACTCCGCCTTTTGGTAAAACTGTACTATTTCGTTTTCCAATAAATACTTTTATTAATAATATATATATACTATATATATATATATATATATATATATATATATATATATATATATATATATTTACAGTGCGCGTCAAAATTATGTAACAAATTCGATATTTCGCAAGCCATGTACTTTTGACAAAAATCCTAAAATAGGTCGATTTTTATTTCAAAATGCCTATTTTTTATGTATATTCTTAAGAGGTTATGTCACTGGTTTTGACATGGTGACGTAATCGGTAATTCTTTTAAATTTGAATAGATGTCTTGTGATACCTCATCTGAAAGGCCTTCCAATACTGCATTCAATGATAATAATTAATTAGATTTTTTTTGTACAGGTGAACAAAAATTAATATTTTATTTCAATAAGAGAATAACTATATATCCAACAAAATAGAACAGTTAAATAAGATGTTCGGAATGCCATCCACCAGTCTCTTTGACAATAAGCAAATCTACGGACACATTCCTCTTGCAATTGTGAATAACTTCCGGAGTAATTCTTTAATTTCGATCCAAATTGATTTCTCAACTTTTTAGATTTTGCGGCCTATCTACATAGACCTTCGATTCCAAATAACCCCACAAGAAAAAATCCAGGGACGTAAAGATCTGGAGATCTTAGGGGCCACTCTATCAGCCCGCGTCTACCAATCCACCTCCTAGGAAAAACAGTTATTAAAAAAACTCGCGAACATACGTGAATAGTGCGGGGTGCACCATCTTTGCAACCAAATACTTTCATTTGGTGAGTTAGGATTGGTGGCGTTTGGAAAAAAAAATTTATTATTATTTACATTATGATTATAAAATTTCCCTGCATTGTCATCGGTCCTTGATATGTGTGACAAATTTCAGATTATTCAAGATTGGAAGTGGGTGAATATTTACTTCCAAGATTTTATTACATTGTGAGTTATTTAGTTGAAAAATGCAAAATTTCACTTTTGGAGCCAAGGCTCTAACCCCTTTTAGACTGCCCTGGCAAACTAGTGAGTCAGTGCTCTACCACACCAATTGATCCTTTCCAAATATTAATAGTTGCAACAAAAGACAATCACAAATTAATGCCATAATAGGCAAGTTAGTGTCAAATAAATGTCAGTTGAAATATCAACAAATATTCTTCCAAATTCTAAGGAAGAGGTTCTTAAAGTAAACATGGCTAGTTTAAATGAAACCCAACGCATAGAAATTTTAATTTTCATTGGATGCGGAGATAGAACCAGAACTCAGCAAGAGGTATGCGACTTGTTCAATGCGAAGTATCCAAATAGACCTATCGGTCGTTCAACAGTCAGTGAGATTGAGAAAAATTTAGAGAAACTGGTCATGTCAAACATATTCCGAATGCTGGACGTCATAAAATAGAAGAAAACGTGAAACTTGATGTTCTATTGGGGTAGAGAATAATCCTCACAATGCTCCACGACAAATTGCAGCAGACCTTGTCATATCCCTAAGTTCTGTATTACGTATTCTAAAAGCAGAAAAGTACCATCCATACAAAGTACAGCTACATCAACAACTCAATGATGATGACCCCTGATCGCCGTGTGGAGTTCTGTGAAATAATGCAGGATTTGTTAACCGCAATCCACGTTTTATAAAACAAATTCTGTTTTCCGATGAGGCTACTTTTTGCCTAAATGGTTCAGTGAATCGTCAGAATTGCAGATATTGGAGTAGGGATAATCCTCACTGGATGATGGACAGGCATAAATACCCTCAGAAAGTCAATGTTTGGGCAGGGATAATAAACGACAGGATTATTAGCCCGTATTTTTTCGAAGGAAATCTCACAGGAGCGTTACTTGGAATTTTAAAGAAATGAACTCATACCTAGCCTTGCCGATATTTTTTCCAAACGCCAACAATCTAACTCACCAAATGAAAGTATTCGGTTTTCACAAGATGGTGCACCCCGCACTATCACGTGATGTTCCAGATTTTGAATAACTGTTTTCCTAGAGGTGGATTGGAGACGCGGACTCGATAGAGGACCCCAGATCTCCAGATCTTACGCCCTGAATTTTTTTCATGTGGGTATTTGGAATCGAAGGTGATGTAGATAGGCCGCAGAATCTACAAGAGTTGAAAAAATCAATTAAGATCGAAATTAACAGAATTACTCCGGAAGTTATCCGCAATGCAGAGGAATGTCCATAGATTTGCTTTATTGTCCAATAGACTGGCGGATGGCATTCGAACATCTTATTTAACTGTTCTATTTTGTTGATATAAAGTTATTCTCTTATTGAAATAAATATTAATTTTGTTCACCCGTACAAAACAAAACATTAATATTATCATTGAATGCAGTATCAAAAGGCCTTTCAGATTAAGGCATCAGACATCTATTCAATTTAAAAAATTACCATTACGTCACTGGTCAAAACCAGTGAATAACCTTCTTAGAATACATAAAAAAAATCGGCATTTCAAAAATAAAAATCGACTTATTTGGATTTTGTCAAAAGTACATGGCTTGCGAAATATCGAATTTTTTCCATAATTTTGACGCGCACTGTATATATATATATATATATATATATATATATATATATAATTTCAATGTTTCTTTGTTCTCTGAACTTCAGTCAAATACAGTTTTGATGGATTAATTAATAATCATATTTTCTGCTGTGGCATGATCCGAGTTGAAAATTTGAATATGTGAACCCCTTGTCACTACTTTTAAAACAGAATGAACAATGCTCTAATAAAGAAGTAATGAATGTCCGTTATTTGTTTTTGAAGTGGAAACATAGAGGGCGATAATTTGGTAAATGTACTCCATCCATCCATCTACGCTTCAGACAACTAAACTTTCAACAAAAATAGGATCGGCGGTCGACGTGGGAACAGGAATCCCGTTGAAAAGTTGAAATCTTTTACAGAGGCGGAGATTTGTATTGGGTTAATACATTAAACGAAAATTTAAATTTTCTCAATGGTGACAATTTACTTATTTTTTTAATCAGTTCAAGTGAATTTCTTCGAAATTATAACAAGATTTCATTAAATAGATGTGGAATCATCTGGCTGAAAGATAAACTTTAGTCATTATCTTCCAACGGTCAAATAACCTCTTGGGGACTATTCAATTGGAATTTTCCTTTTTAACATTTCAGGTTGTTTCAATATCATTTTTTAAATAATATTTATGAATTTTTGATTAGTCAATACGAAAATTTAGGAAAAAGGTCATAAAGTTGGGGAAGAAATCTTTCGAAAAGTTCGTCCTCAGAAAAAAAACACAACACATTTTTGAAAAAAAGCTCAAAAATTGTGAACAAAAAAAACATTGACTATTTCCCTCATTATATTTGACCAATCAAATGGCCGGAATTTTTTGCTGTTTAGTACTTAAACCATCAGGAGATTCGAGATTGTTTTCATGAAACCACAATATGTCCTGTCATTATATGCCAACCATTCAATTCATAATATTATAAGGAAACAGGGAAATGCAAAATTGATTAAATAATGGGTTTTGAGCCATGCATCTCAATTCATCTTTTTCAGCAATAATTCTAAGCCCCAATTCCAAGTTCTGTAAATAACGAACTATTGGGAATACAAAGTTACATAGTGCTTCCTATAAGCGTAGCAGGTGGGGAGCATATATTTTAAATTATTTTGATAACCGTGCCTGGTATATTCCGAGCTAAAGCCCCACCCAGCGGGGACACTAACTTCGCCCTTTATTCAGAAATCAAGCA
>JAFIRS010005424.1:0-57590 GCA_018342105.1 Gonioctena quinquepunctata | reverse complement strand
CCAGTGGGTAGGGTTGATAGATCGATTTGTACTTGTATCCCTCCAGCGGGATGGGGTTTCGACATTTCCTTCCAGGAGTCGTCGTCCATTTTGGGTTTCTTACTTTGGGGTGATTCCGGGCTTGAAATCATGTTTCCTCTGTAGACATGGCTGGGGTCGTACGTCACATCTGTGACGTCTATATTGGTGGCGTCCGTGATGGTGACGTCGCCAAATGAAAGGTCTTCACTGCTCGTATATTTGTCCGTGAGAGAGACACTATCACTGTCTGTGTCCTTTACCCGAACACCTGTTAGTGTGTTTACTGTTTTTACACTTTTTCCGCTACTGTTTTTCTGTTTTATAGGTATATGAGTACTATGCGCACTGACACGTTTACTGACACGTTTCCTCTTATCTGTACTCGAACAGCTGCTATTTCGAGACGAATTATTGGAATTATTAGGATTTTTACCCTTACTTAGAATCCTTTTGACTACCACCTCTGGCTTTTCAGTTGGTTTTCCACGTTCTGTAGTAGAAACTAATTGTGCACATTTAGTTTGTTCACTTTTGTTCGTATCATATTGGTTTTTCACTGTTCTTTCGCGAGATCGAGATTTCCGCGGCGGCGACGTCGATGGCGTCGGCACTTTATCAGGTGGTTTGGGTTCCAGGGGTTCGGAATGAGACGACTCCATCCCTTACCCCAACATTCACTTATTCACAATAAATTTGCTTTCTTTCACTACGTGAAATACGCGGTTATTTGTCACGTTCTAGAGAGCGATGTTCACACGACCTCTCCGTTCGACTAGAGGCCGCGACCCGACGAGAACCGGTAGCATTCAACGTGGTATGCCGTTGCCCTTTTTATCGATTTCGATATTGAAAGGATCATCGGTGGATATGTGTCCACTTATGACATCTATAGGTTTGAATTTGGTGACAGAATGAATGGAATGGTTATATACCAGGACTGCATATAACATTTTCATTTTTGTCGGGGTTTTCGTGAAACCTTGTGTATTCAAGAGTCTAATGTGTTCTAAAATGGTGGAATGAAATCTTTCAATCATACCGTTCGATTGAGGGTGGTGCGAAGAGACAAAGTGTACTTCTACCTTGTGTAGTGCCAAAAGTTCGGATATTAAAAAGTTATTGAACTCTGTACCATTATCAACAATTATTTTCTTTGGTATGCCATGATGTGAGAAGAATTGGATTAAATTATCGGCTACTTCAGTACCTGTCAGTGAGTTCACAAGATATGCCTAAGCATATTTTGAAAAACTATCCATAATTGTGAGAAATTTTGTTTTTTCGATAGTGAAAGTATCTAAATGGACGATTTCGAATGGTTTCGTCGCGTTGGGCGTGATATTTAGTTTCATTTTAATTGGGTTGCGTTCATATTTACTTCGTTGACATGTAACGCACTGGTTGATGTTATTTTGAATAGATTCTTTGATGTTGGGCCAATAGTATTTTTCTTTTACCCTTGCAAAAGTTTCATCGACTCCGCGATGGTTCGATTTTCCTTCGTGAAGTTTTTCAATGATTTCATTGACATCGTCTTTACTGGTGACATCTATTAATTTTTGTATGCAACGTTTGAATTTGATCGATGGCCATTTGAGAAATTTCTGAATTGTTGTTGAAAAAGGTTCATAGAGTTTTCAAAATAAATGTGGTACTGTACACCTGGGGACACGAAATCTTTGATGAATTTCAATATGTAATTTTTTAAATAATTTTCTGATATTTGTACATGACTTCGTTTCTTTTTCTCAAATAAAATGTTAATTTTGGGTTTGGCTGGTGAATGGAGTACTGAACTTACAATAATTTGGTTGAGACCAAGATTTACAGCACACTGCGCGATTGGTATGGCGACAATGGGGTCTTGTTCGGTATTTGAATGAATAGTATCGTCATTGTCGTCTTCGATATCTGGTGTGAGGTCATAATCGGTACGCTCCTCGTCGGGTTGTACTTGCATGGAAATATTATCAAGGTCATTATTGCGTGTTGGTCCGGGAGTTACTATTTCTTCGATAAATCTGTCAATTTCGGTGTTTCGGGGGTTGTCTTTGTCAGTTGGTATGGTTCGAATTATCTGTTCGATTTGATCAGGAACTGTGTCGACTTCCTTTGTATTGATTTCAATTCATGAGGGGGCGTCACTGTTATTATTCAGCTTGCCTTCCTTATATATAATTTGGTAAGAGTACTCCTCTGATTTGATTCGCCATCGCAGTAATTTGGAGTTAGGGTCCTTCAAAGAAAAGAGCCATTGTAAAGGTTTGTGGTCCGTGACTATGTTAAATTTTCGACCAAAGAGGTAGGGACGGAAATATTTTGTAGTCCAGACTATAGCGAGGAGTTCCTTTTCGATCACGGAATAATTTTGTTCGGAATCGTTCAGTGTTCGAGACGCATAGCCGACAGGTAGATCTTGACCAATAGGACCTTGGGAAAAGACAGCCCCTAGAGCAAAATTACTAGCGTCTGTCGTAAGGTTGAAGGGTTTCGAAAAGTCCGGGTACTGTAAAATTGGATCATTTATCAACATATTCTTACATACGCTGAAGCATTCTACAAATTCTTCATTATTTTCAATTTTAGCTCCTTTTTTAAGCACTTAGTGAGGGGTTTAGTCAATTTGGCAAAATTGTCTATGAAGCGGCGATAGTAGCCAAGGAGACCCAAGAATCCTTTGAGCTGTTTGGTTGTTTTTGGTATAGGGAATTTTTTTATAGTCCTGATTTTATCAGGATTCGGCTTGACGCCTTCGGGGGGTCACAATGTGACCTAAGTACGCTACTCCTTCATGTAAAAATTCCGACTTACCAGGCTGAATCTTGAAGTTAGACTCACGCAATCGGTCGAATACTGATTTTAGTCGTTCAAGGTGTTCCTGTAACGGAGTGGAGGATATAATGATATCATCCAGGTACACCAAACATTTTTCGTTCTGGATACCACGGAGGATGTTATCCATAACCCTCTGGAAGCTAGCAGGGGCGTTCTCAAGACCAAAAGGCATTCTGAGGTACTCATAGTGTCCTTGAAAGCAGTTTTTTCAATATCCCGCTCTTCCATCTCAATTTGATGGAAGCCACTGGCTAAGTTCAGCGTCGTAAAATATTGGCATTTCCCCAACTTGTCCAACAAATCGATGATATTTGGCAACGGGTATTTGTCGTCAATGGTTTTCTCGTTGAGTTTACGATAGTCAACTACCACTCTCCACTTCTGTTTACCAGAAGCGTCCGTGTTTTTGGGCACCACCCAGATGGGCGAGGACCAGGGTCGGATTATTTTCTGATCAAGCATTTTTTTTATTTGTTCTTCGACCTCCTGTTTGTGTATAAATGGATATCGATAAGATTTCGTATATACCGGTACCTCGTCGCTTGTTCGTATATTATGTTTTACTCGGCTTCTAAACGTCAGGGGTGTATTTTCGTGGTAAAATATATCTGAGTATTCTTTACAAATTGATAATAATTTAGCTTTTTTCTCCTCGTTCAAGTGGTCAGTTCGTATTTTTGAAAGATCTAGAATTTGTTTCGGTGAGACATCATAATTTTTTAAATTGATTTTTTTAATTTCGTTTCTATCGAATTTTTCTACTGTTAAAGGTTCTGAAAAATTAAGTGTTACTGGTTTCGTGGTATTGTGCAGTATAGTGGTTATAGCTTTGCCATCTTTTGCTATTGTCAAACATTCGGGGATTCCGCAGTTATGGAAGCATTGATGGGGTATTATAATTTCGCCCTGTTGAATAGAGGTTTCAACTTAAATGACGCGGTGCGACTGTAACCAAGTTCAAATTATTTTTGGTTTTTTGAAATTGGAGTCTAATTCTAGCATACGGGGTGGTTAGATAGCCACCTCCAAAATCTAAACTGGCCTGTAAGAGTTTCAAATTATCGAGACCAATTAAACCTTTGAAAATATTATGGAATTTGAAAAGATAGAATTTCAGATTTTTCTGTTCTGGTAAATTGAATAATTTCGAAGCTGGCACAAATGCACTGTATTTGTGGGCTGATTTCTGAAAAACGGTTGAAACAATGAAAGGATCGTACTTAATTGAATTTGGAAATAGTTTCTGAGCGATATCGGGATCAATAAATGATTTCATGGAGCCTGAATCAATAAGAAATTTTGCGTCATATTCTGGGAAAGTAATATATGACAATTCACTAGAATTGGCGTTATTGAAAGATATTATTTGTGAGACTGAGTCTAATTTTTGGTCGTTGATATTTCCTGAAAATTTTCCTCAGAATAGTTATCTTGATGAATGTTTTCTGTAGGATATTGATATTCGTCGGTTTCGTAATAGGCGCTGTGATCGTCTTCGACGAATTCTTGGTCAGAGATATAATTTGATTCGTCATTATCGCTTACTACCGTATTGAATAATTCTTCCGATATAAAGTTTCTTTGTGGTTATTGATAAAATGAGGTTGAAGGGCCTTGTTGATTGTTAGCGTTATTTCTAGTTGATACGCTCATTGGGGTTGGTTTGTTGAAGGTATTCCGAGTGGACACACTCATAGGTGTAGGTTTAGGACATGATTGATTCTGATTCGGCCTAAGAATATTCCTATTTTGATACAGTTGCCTAAAAACTTGCGAGTTAGTGAAGAATTTTTGGGATTGATTTTGCGCTCTTGGCTGAATGGGTATTGGTTGAGAGGGAAAAGAATAATGTGATCTGAAAAAATTGTTCGAGGTGTTAGCATTGAAATGAGCATTTGGCGGAGAAAATGAATGCCGAATTTGCGTTTGTAGCCTAGATTGTGGAATATTCGGTTTGAGTACATTTTTATTTGAATAATTTTGGAAATAATGTACGTTATCCTGTTGTAAAACGAATTGTAGTGCTTCACTGAGTGATTTGGGTTTCATACATCGTATAGTCGTACCTAAAGGTTCTCTCAGTCCAGAAAGGAAAGTTCTGAGTGTCAAGTTACTATATAAATCGCGTTTCAATTTCTTAGAATCGTTCGTAATTTCGTGAACATCAATATAATTGCATGAAAGGTTAAAGATATTCAAACACCTATCGTAAAACTGTTGGGGTTTTCCATTTGGAAATTGTTTCAGCAAAACTAAGTCTCGATTTAGGCAAGACTCACCTCTCTGGTCCGCGAAATTTCCAGTTAATGTATCTTTAAGTTCTTGCCAGTTCGAAACATTCTGTATATTAGCAACGAGTTTGGCATTGCCTGATGATTTTGAAATTAGACAATTCAACAAGTGAACATTTTGAAAATCTGCTGGATTTGTTGCATTATAAAACGTTTAGATAATTGAATCGCAAACCGATAAATATCTGTTCAAATCATTAGGGTTGCCATCGAATTCAGGTACACATTTGAGGTATTCTGGTCTGAATTGATTGGTCATTATTGGAATCGAATTTTCGGTATTACTTTGTGAATGAACTGAAGAGTCAGCTGAAGGAGTTTCAGTGTTTAAATTCAAATTTTCAAAAGTTTCTAATAGCTTATCGACTGACATTAAATATCATCGACTTACATTGAAATTACGAAGACTTTGAGTATCCTCCTATAAGGCAGGCAACTGGTTCCTTGATTTTGAATTTCCCAGATGAATTCCTTGCGAGATCAGACGATTCTGTTACAATCCCCGATGAATTTGTCTGTTGAGGGCAGCTATGGGTTCTCGATGGACTGGGTTTCTTGATTTTCGAAGAGCTGCTCCTTCGCAATACCTCCACAAAACGAAGTCAACAGTTCCGATATCCGATCAATCGTAGGAACGGAAACTGATACGTTCGATACGCACACAATTTCGGATAATCCTACCGACTGCGCCAGTGATAGCTTTTGGAACTCAAAGTCTCTTTTTGAAAATCAATTTTTATTATGAAGGCATACGTCTGAACAGTACAAGAGTAAAAATAATAATGAATTAAAATTAAGGTTGTCTCAAGGAGATGAAAAATGCTGGCGCATCAGCTTCCGGGAATTGGATGATATTTCGGAACCGTCGTCAGCAAAGTCAGCGGATCCCATGGGAACGGGCGATATAATTCCTGTGTGGGCAACAGATAAGGAGGTATTTGATATTGCTTGAACGTCATTTTTTGTGGAGAAGAATCAATTTTTCACTTGAGTTTTTTTGGGTTTTTAACTTTCCACAACCTAAAAAATAATAGATATATTATAGAAAATCTATACAAGTGTAGAAGGGCAAACTCGTATAGATTTTCTATATTAATTCTATCATTTTTTAGGTTGTGGAAGGTTGCAAACCCAAAAAAACTCAAGTAAAACAAAGATATTTGAATTGAAGTTGGTCCCATCTTGGTAGCAAAACAATAACAAAATTATCAATATTCGATAAAGAGTAGAGATGGGTATACGACATGTCCAGTAAAAGTTATTTGTATTTATCAGTAGAATTCAAATACGGAATAAAATACTGGGTGTTCCCCATTTGAAATTAGAAAGTCGATATCAGTTACAAGCAAATGTGGCAACACTGCAACCGTGAAAATATTTCCAAGAGGTAGATCGCAATCACTTATCGTGGAATACAAGATCTCAAGTATTTATGTCCCAGATCTTCAAAAACGTCTAATAGGCCATCGAGTTTATAATACCCTGTATAATAATCATTCTTTGTACAATGAGTTCGTCATCTCAACAGCCACACACTTCAATATACTACAGAACCTTTGGCATGTTCTTGCTATAATTTGATCACATTGACCATGAAGAATAAACAATTCCCATTTTGATTCTTTTCCAATCAAATGTACGTTAATGAACGCGCAAACGTTTTATTATTGAAGACATTCCATAGCTACCTAATACAAAATATGGCACAATAATCCAATGTTTATAGAAACTTGCTTTTATTTCGGAAACTTGACCATTTAGGTAAAGGAACATGGAACATCATTTGAAAGGAACTTCAATTGTCTTTCAGGATTTTCGATGATATACAGGATGTTCCATTTGAAAAAATACACTTCCCACCACTTTTGTATGTATCGGTAGAATCACAAATTTTGAACGACCCTGTATGATGGAGAAATGATTCCCTCAGACACAACTAATACACAGGACATTGTCAAACTTCATTCAAAATTTCAGCTGTCTTCGAATCCAAATACCGCAGTAATAAACATTTGATTAAAACTATGTTTCGCACAAAAAATAAGGAAATCAATGAATTTCTCGAAAACCACTGGAGATAGGTATAGCAAAGTATCATACAAAAATAATTGGAAAGCAATAGCGAAGCAAGAAATGCAATAATATATAGGGTGTCCTATTCAAAATATCAAAGTTGTTGGTACTTCTCAATATGAGCGGCAACGTCGCAGCGCTGAAAATATTTCAGATCGATGAAACAGAACTAATTACCTAAGAAACCAAATTTTCAGACTAATTCCATTTCCCGTTTTCCAGAAATGTCTAATAGGCCATCGAGTTTGGGACACCCTGTATATATAAACAACTTATCTATATTTTTTTTTTTTTATATGTTCTGGTTCCCACGAAAAGGGATATCCTGTAATGTTCAGAGAACATCGTGGGAACCAAGGGGAAGAAGGTAGGAGTTGGTGTTCTTCTTAAATTTCTGGAGGTTGTATGCCTCGGGGAACACCTCCCTAGGCAATGAGTTCCAAAGCCTCGCAGTTCGTTGGATGAATGAGTCTTTGGAAAGTGATGTTCTGCAGGTCTCCAAAGTGACCACGAAGGGGTGTGAAGACTGAACTTGACGGGTTAATCTCGAAGAGACTGCCAAAGGAGGAACGATTGTTGATATTTCAGAAGAGCATCGCCCATGAAAATATCTATAAAATAGAGACAAATCGCCAACTTTTCTACGGTGTTCCAGACAAGTGAGCGAGTTTGTAAGCAAGGCATCACCGACGAGACGAATTGCCCTTTTTTGGACAGAATCCAATAGCTTCAGGATATGTTTAGGTGCCGCACTCCAAATATGGGAACAGTATTCCAGGACAGGTCGGATCTGTGCCTTCATTCGTACAATTTCATCACTGAAACTGCTTCATTCACGTATCTGTACGTCTTCATATTTTATATAAATATATATATATATATATATATATATATATATATATATATATATATATATATATATATATATATATATATATATATATATATATAAATATATATATATATATATATATATACATGGAAGAGATTTGATTGACATAGCCCTCAAAGAGAAGTGTTAAGCATAGACATGTGTTTCTGGCTTTCGGCCCTCATCAGTATGGTGAGGAAGTGCAAGGATGAACACTTGGTAGTAAACGGCAAATCAATGAAGTCAACAAACAGAAACCAGCCGCACATTTGTGGTTTCTGCATACCAGAGCAACAACCAACGTCACCACGGAGACAGCTATGGCTACCTGCGTGACATCCGAGTCCAGGATTATAGATATGAAAGAGAGGAATATCGAGGGGACTGTTGAAAACAAAATGAAAGAAATTCAATGGACATAGCCCTCAAATAAAAGTGCTTACGTGTTTCTGGCTTTCGGCCCTCATCAGAAAAGTGCATGAAGTTTTGATCGTCTATCAGAAGCTGATATTCTTCCTGTTTCTGGAACCAATACGTTAGCTGTATCATTTAGCGATATTGTGAACAGCAATTGTATGATCCGTTCAGAATATCTACGTTCCGAAGCCAACAACGCAGGTTGCAGTTCAAAGGGGTTAAGGGCCAGTCCTTTCCATTTTCAATTCCCTACTTCCAAATGAACCAACTATCCCAATCCAATCTTTGTTTAACGAGTTCAGAGTTGTTTGGACATGTATGGTTATTATAAAAACAAGGGAATTTTAATCTTGTACATATTTTACGATGTTACTTAACAACAATAATATTTATATTATACTACTTGATATTGCATTAACCCATGGAAGTGAAACATTTGTTTTTCATTGAAATCGTTGCATTTTGCTAGATACTATTTTTTTACATGAAAAGGTAAATAAATAGTGCATTTCTAGTAACCAAAACAAATCTGACCCATTTCAAAAGTTTTTTCTTTTTGTTTTCTTTCCTTTCATTTTTTCTAAATAAAAGTACATAACAGAATGACAGAAACCGTAGACAAAAAGATGCTTGTAGCTCGTAGAGCCAGTATAAGAGGTTCAGTGACTAGATTTGAAACACATTTGAAAAAAATCGCTAGTTCTCCATTAACTCAAGAAATTATGATCGAACTAGACACCCGCTTGAATGCTATTACATCACTTCTTCCAGAATATAATATAGTGCAAACTGAAATCGAACCTAGAACCTGACAATGTAGATGGGCGCCAGGCTGAGCAGCATGAGTTCGAAAGCAAATATTTTTCTGTGGTAGCTCTATCAAAAATGAAATTAGCCAATTCAGCCGCACAAGCTACCGCGTTCAGTTTGCAATCCACAACCAGTGGAGTATCAAATTCATTCCCGCTTATGAATATGAAGTTATCTGATATAAAATTACCTGAATTTAATGGTAGGTATGACAAATGGACGCAATTCCAAAAAACTTTCGATTCTCTCATTAATCAAAATACAATGCTGACCAATGTACAAAAATTCTTCTATTTACAAGGTGCCCTCAAGGACGAAGCATCCCAGACAATTTCCTTGGGACCTACTGTGGGAGCATTATCAAAACAAAAAAGCCATAATTCACTCTCATATGAAAGATTTCAGGATTAATTTCAGAAACATTCGAGATCGTCAAGAAGCTCAGGTGAGAAGGTTGATGAATGGGCTACCATTCTTATATTCCTACTCAATTCTAAATTAGACTCTTCAACCCGAAAGGTATGGGAAATATCTACCAAAGCAAACAACAATCCAAAAATAGATGATTACATAACATTTCTGAGTCAACGTTGCCATCTCTTGGAATCGCTAGGCACCAAACCTGATACTTCCAACCAAAATATGCAACTTAATAAAAAATCCTATGATATTCATTATTACCATTATGTGATCAATTATTACCATTATTACCATTATGTGATCAATTCCATTTTATCTACTCGTGCAAATCATTTCTAAACAATCCCACTTGCTGACATTAGGCGCTTCAGACTATGCTCCAACTGGGCATTCAAATCATGATTGTAGATCCCAGTATTCTTGTCGGTCTTGCCAAAAAAGGCATCATAGGTTGCCGCATTCGAACACAAATGATATAAACAAGATTCGAAAACAACCTGAAAAAATCCACAAGATTATCAACCTCATCAAGAATCAAATGCCGAATCGTCTAGCTCTCACCCACCTAATATTTCTGAAAATTTGTGTACCCATGCAATGGCATCTCAAATTAGTTACCACACCTGAAAAATCCTCTCCACTGCAATTGTTAATGTTTTCGACAGAAACAGTAAAGATGCAGAGCATTGTTGGACAGCGGCTCTCATTCCAATTTTATTACGAAAAAACGAATCAATAAATTGAAATTAAACTCTATCCCTATCAATTTTCCAATTTCCGGATTGAATCCAAATCTCATAAATATTTCAGAACGTACTCCAATTAAAGCCTTCTTGTTTGTGTTCCACAACCAATTCAATACAAATCCAGTTACATGACTCATGGTTGTTTGAAAAACACTATGCAAGTAAAAAAAATATTACTAAGGAAGAAGCTGAGTGCGAATCTCCCTTCTCTGAAACATTCAGAAAAGACAACACTGGTAGATTCATAGTGAGCTTACCTCCGAAAGAAAATAACGTCAAACTGGTGACTCCGAAGAAACATCCATTTGCCAATTTCACGCGATTGAAAAAAAGCTGAATGAAAATACTCAACTCAAAGCCCAATATTCCGATTTCATGTCACAATATCAAAGTCTCGGTCATATACTTAAATTGATCGTGATCAACAAAGCCGATATCCCATGTATTATTCTCCACGTCATTCCGTAGAGGAATATGATAGCACGACAACCAAACTGCGAGTAGTCTTTGATGGTTCCGCTGAAACCACTTCAGGCCTCTCCTTAAACGATGTCCTCAAGGTTGGACCGACTATTCGAAATTATGTGTTCACCTAAATATTACATTTTCGACAACACAACTTCGTTTTAACTGGTGACATTGCTATGATGTATCGCCAGGTTACCATTCAGCATACGCAACGTAGTCTTCAACGTATCGTATGGCAAGAACATCCCAATGAAGAGCTCTCCCATTTTGAATTAAACAATCACTTATGGAACTGCTTCTGCAAGTTTTCTGTCCACACGTTGTCTGGAACAGATCGCTTCAGATAATCAACTCACTTCTCCTCTCCAAGCTAACATCATCTGCAATTTTTATGTCGATGATGTCATCACAGGCGCAGACACTGTAAAAAACTTCATTTTGTTGAGAAAAGATTTAGTCACTTCGCTCAAAGCCGCAGGATTTCAAGTGCGAAAACTCAGTTTCAACGAACCTACTGTCCTGGCCGATATTTGCAGTACTTATGACAATTCCATCGAACATCTCGTTAACAGCTCTCGAAGTACAAAGACATTGGGGATTTCTTGGGATTCCACATCTGACTGTTTCATCTATAAGTCACAAGTGTCCCTCGGTACTTCAAATCCTGTCACTAAGAGAACCATTCTCTCAATCATTTGCCAAATTCTTTACCCTCTAGGCCTCCTTGATCCTGTAATCATCCAGGCAAAAATAATCATTCAGCAGCTGGGCTAGCCAACTTCAATTGGGATGACCCTATTCCAACAAACTTTTACAAATCCTGGATTCATTTTTGCAAGCAACTCCAAAATTGCAACACTTTGAAAATCCCTTGACATGTCATTCAAAGAAATCCTGAGAATTTTCGAATACACGGATTCTGTGATTTTTCAATTCAGGCGTATGGAGCATGTGTATACCCAAGGTTGCAAAATCATAATGATGTTCAAATCAGTCTCTTATGCGTGAAATCACGCATTGCCCCTCTCAAGGCTATCTCCCTTCCCAGATTGGAATTTTCAGCAGCCCTGCTCTCATCCAAAACTTGTGAATAGGGTGATCGCATCTTCAAACCTCAATTTCGATGCAGTTTATTACTGGGCGGATATGGAAAACTTTCGTTTGTAATAGGATTTCAGAAATTCAAACTCTCTCTGATACAAACAATTGGAATCATATATTTTGAAAACAATCCTGCTGACATAATCTCCAGAGGAATTGGTACCACTGATCCTGAAAGTGCTTCCATGTGGTGGCACGGACAAAAGTTTTTATCTGAAACTCAAGACAAATGCCCTCAAAAATAAAAAATTCTAGTTACCAAACTAAAACGAGTCATGGCTTATTGTTTGAGGTTTGCTGAAAGGCCCAGACTTGAAAATTTCAAAATGACTCCCTCAAATATCATTCTTTCTGAGTGGCAAAACACGAAAAATATTTTGGTTGAACTAGTTCAAGCTCAGTGCTTTGCCGATGATTTAAAGAGTTTAGTCATCAAAGGGTCAGTTGAATTCAGTAATTATTTGAGGTCCCTAAATCCTTATCTTGATGGAATAATCCAAGTAGGCGGCAGATCATGCAAACATTAGCCAAGATACCAAGCATCCTATCCTTATTCCCAAGATACGATTTTACTAGTACGTCATATTCATTAGCTCAATTTTCATTCTGGCTGTCAAGCAACCCCTTCTTTTATCAGAAGGTTTTGGCCATTGAACGGTCGCGAAGCGGCACATAATATACTCAGAGTCAATCCACCAGAACTATTTGATCAAATGGGCAATCTTCCTGCCCCGCGAGTAAACCCCCTCTATTCCATTTGTGGTTAGTAGTGCAGCTAGGCCGTTTCTACCTCAAACCTCACAATTTTGCCGCTAGATGGTGCCACCTTTCACATCGCGTTTAGCGCTCGATGATGGAGACGCGTTCGTGTACGAGGGTCTACGTTGGGTTAGCTCATGATTGTCGGTATCCAACCTAACCTACAATATTCCGATATAGGAGAGTCTAACCTAACGTAAAATTTATGAGAGTCTAACCTAACCTAGCTTTTGAATTTGGCGCCTAACCTCACCTGTCAGTGGAGAGAAAAAAAAATGGTCTTCTGTCATTGGAGAGAAAAAAACATGGACGCCTGTTCTTTAAAAAAAACATGGCAAAATTTACGAATTTACACACCTTTTGTATACAGGGTGGATAAAAAAGTCAATGTCTCCGATTCGGCTTATTTTCAACGAGCTAATGTGAATCGATTTACTCGAGCCATTTTGGCATTCGCAAAACGATTTGAAAAATAAAAACTTTGATTTGAACCCCAGCATACCTAATGAGGTATAAAATTGAAGGAGACCACACATAGATTGTAAATTCTCACTTTCCACCCTCCCACTTCATCGTTAAACAATTAATCGTTGATTGAATGCTTTGAATCACACGAAATAACAAAATCAATGTCTAATACGTATAGGCCGTATCGAGCAGTGTCCAAATCCATCAAAGAAATGTCGGAATTCAGGCTCGAACCCGGGACCGCCAGATCTTCACTATGAGAAGGTGAGAATTTCAGTGTCAATGGATTTGTATGAACGTCAAGAATCATAAGAAAATATTTCTCGATGTCAAAAGGGCACTAGTAGCTAACTTCGTTATTATTGGGGGTACAGCTTCGTGCGGGTACTCTGATAAGACAACCCCCACTGGAGAACGTGGATATGAAAAGTCTACATGCATATCATGCTCTGATCATAAAAAAAAACGAAGAAATATCAAAACATGGGTTCGCACCAGGTACCTTTAAATAATGAGTTCAGCGCTCTTCCAACTGAGCTATTTCGACTAATAAATCTTAAATGTGGAATAGGGTGAATAATCATATAGAATGTTCGGAAGCCATCGACCCTGAGAAACCAGTATATCTGGAAATAAATCCATGCAAAAAAGCTCAAACACCCTACATTACATCCATTCATAAGGAAAATTCCCAGATCCAAGGAAAACATCAAATCCCATCGAAAAACGAGCAACCCATCAAACTATCCCAAGTCGACATGAAACATTCCTAGACCTAAGGAAAAAATCAGATCCTATGAAGAGAAACCCACAAACTATCCCAAGTCAATAAAAAATCCCCAGAGGAAAAAAACAAATCTTATAACGAGAAACCCATCAAACTAGCCCAAATCGACAGAAGAAATCCCTAGATCTAAATAAAAATATAATCATACGTAAAAAACAATTTCCAAAAACCAGTATATCTCAGGAAAAATCCATGCAAAATATATGACTCAAACATCTGGAACCTAAAAAACCCTAGAGGAAAAATTAATCAAATCCTATAACCAATCAACCTATCCCAAGACAGTATATCCGAAAACAAATACATGTAAAATACATGACTCAAACATCTGAAAATACTAACTTTAGACCAACCCATATAAAAAATCTTTAAATTAAAAAAAAAAAACAGGGTGCTCGACAACAGGATGTTCGGCAACAGGGTTTTCGGCAACAGGGTGCTCGGCAGCATGGTTTTCGGCAACAGGGTGTTCCGCAACATTTGAGACAATTGTAATTTGATTGTGTTGTTCGAGGACTCAACATGAAACATGTCATTCAAACAGTTCAAACGTATGTGTGCGGAATTTTGGCGCGAAAAATATGGTACATTCGAAATTGTCAAAGATTTCGATTTGGATGCTGGAAAATATCGACAGGGTTTTGATAAATATATATGCGTGCGTAATGATTAGTATGTCATCAGGAAACATGAAATCGTTCAGCAAAGTAGCTGACGTCATTCTGAAAAATGAAATATCTGTATTGTCAAAGGAGATTAGAAAAAGACACCTTGCCCACAAATTGGGTGAATCCGAAAAAGATGCATAGATAAAAGAACTTATTCAACCCCTGTCCAAACTCCACGAAGAAATCGGCAAGTCGGCAAGTCGGCGGAAATTATTCGACGTGCTCCTAACCTCAAACGTATCAAGATGGAGGACGCGGCTGCATTCAAAGAAGAAGAAGAAGTACTCCCAGAACAAACATAATTTCTTCCTATGGTGGACATTGCTGAAACACACGATGATAGTGATGAAAGCGTTTTCGATGATGCGGAATCATCGGCGGAAGAGTCTATTCCAGAAGAACTAATGCTCGAATATGTTGAGCAATATTGCAGCATGTCACAAAAATTCATCCTCGAACACTGGAGCAAAAATGAAAAAGTCGATGAACTATACGGACCTGTTTATGATGACGTTTCTTCTAAATGGTTTCTAGCCAAAAAATACATCGATTTCGATTGAAATAACAAAATCGTAACGGAAGGAAAGTATTTGAGAGGGACTCCAGGACTCCCTCCTACAATGCAGAGGATTTGAATGCATATAAAACTATTTCAGAATTGATGGGAGCTCATCTGGATTGAGAAGAAAACATGAAGGGTACTCGAAGACGTAATTATACAGATATAATACGGCCTATGTTCCGTCGACACACCACTGGCAAGAGACTCCTCCCTCAGCAATCTCATCACGATATGATAACTTTCAATTACAAACCCATAGAATATATTTACTGGGATGATCCGAACGAATTGTGTGAACGAATAAAGTTGCACGTTGCTTCGGAAAAGGCTACAAACTACTTCTCACGTCAACGAAATATTGGCCATAATAAATGAACTTCGAGAAGCTGGCATCATTCAATAAATAACTTGTTTTCCCATCCGTATTGCGAGTCAAAAACGTGACGTTGACAACGTTGCTCGTGAAGAATCGAACTTAGTTGCAGACATAAAAAAAATCAACATTAATATCAAGGAAAAGAAACCTATGTAATCATATAATGAAATGAAATTACTTTCTGATTATGCGTGTTGTTTCATTTATATTGGAGCACCTTTCACATTACTACTCATACATGTCGTCATCCAGGAAGATCAGGACACGAATGTTTTGGCGACATAGTCACCGTACTCTAGGTACTTCCTCCTCCTCCTTTTCCGAAAAGACTCAGCTGGTGTTGGAATGACATCGACCTGCTCGAGAGAATTACCCTCGACGCCGAACAATTGTCAAAGATTTGGATGATTAATTGCAATTGGACTTGCTCGTCAAAATCGTCATTCTAAGCTAATTCTCGTGGTCATTGGTTGATTTTCAAAATTCATGTGGACTCGACTCTTCAAAAACAAAACTGGCTTCGAAGTAACCAAAGCCTTTGCAGGCATTTTGACACATTTGAAAACCTGTCCGAAAAAATTGCAGACTGATCGAGGAAAATAATTTCATGATGAAAAATTTCAAAGTCTCATGAAAACACATCAAATCAATCATTACAACACATTCAGCGTGATGAAAGCTTCTACGGCGGAATGTGTAATAAGAACGCTGAAAGAAAAACTCTACATGAACTTTAGTTTCCAAGGCACTTACAATTGGTTGAAAATATTACCTGAAATAACCGCCTTCTACAATGTTATAGTGCATGAGAAGACTGGTTTCAAACCGAACCAAATTGACAAATCCAACGAAAATAAAGTTCTACGTGAAGCATTCAGTCACCTGCAGAGTGCCGGAACGAGAAAATTCAAATTGGGTTACATTGTACGCATCTCAAAATAAAAATACAATTTTGAAGAAGGCTCCACCACCCAATTGGACAACGGAATTATTCAAAATTACCAATGCTGCCACCTATCTGCTAGAAGATACACTAGGCACGCCGATTCAAGGAGCATTCTGCGATAAGAAATTACAGAAAACTGCAAATCCCGACATATATTTCGTAGAGAAGGTGATCAAGAGGAAGGCAATGCCTACAAATAGCGTAAATCCGAAGGAGATGCATCGATAAATAAACTTCTTCAACCCCTGTCCAAACACCTCAAAGAAATCGGCAAGTCGGCAAAGATCAATCGACTACTCCTAACCTCAAACGTATCAAGAAGGAGGACGCAGCGGCGGCTGCGTTCAGAGAAGAAGAAGATGTACTTCCAGAAAAACATAATTCTTTCCTATGGTGGACATTGCTGAAACACACGATGATAGTGATGAAAGCGTTTTCGATGATGCAGAACCATCGGCGAAAGAATTTATTCCAGAAGGAGCAATGCTCGAATATGTTGAGCAGTATCCCAGCATGTCACAAAAATACATCCTCGAACAATGGAGCAAAAATAAATTATACGGACCTGTTCATGATGACGTCTCTTCTAAATGGTTTCTAGGCAAAAAATATATCGATTTCGATAAAGCATTCAGTCATCTGGAGATTGCCGGACCAAGAAAATTCAAATTGGCTGACATTGTACGCATCTCAAAATCAAAATACAATTTTGAAAAAAATTCCACCACCTAATTGGACAACGAATTATTCAAAATCATCAGAGTCAAAATTACCAATCCTGCCACCTATCTGCTAGAAGATACACGAGACACACCGATTCAAGGAGCATTCCGCGACGAGGAATTACAGAAAACTGCAAATTCCGACATCTATCTTCCTAGAGAAGGTGATCAAGAGAAAGGGAAAGAAAATGCTGGTCAAATGGCTGGGATTAGATGGGACGAATAACTCTTGGATTGAAAATGTCGATATTGTGAGGAATGTTCTGGAACAAATCTGTGTCGTCGTTCAACAACAGGATGTTGGTGGTGGTGGGGCGATGGAAGCTATAAAAGCGGATTCAGCAACCTAGCGTTAGTTGAGTTCTAGTATCAGCAGTGAAAATGTCTTACGGTAGTGGTTCCGTCAGCGTCGGTTCCGTCAGCGTCGGTTCCGTCAGCGTCAGCAGCATGTTTGATAGTGATTGTGATTACGATGAAATCGATCAAGCTCTGAATCGTTACGAGGGAGCGGCTCAGCGTGATTACTATGGCGACGTTGATGCAAAATCAACACAATGTGAGACTAAAGCTGCAAGCAAAAATCATCTGCTACTAATGGTGTTTCCAATAGAGAACTATGGAATTCATTGCGGCCTAAGTCCTGCTAGAGATCTAGGCACCTTCGGCATTCTGAAACAAAGGTATTCCACTCGACACACATCCTTCTCATCTGACGACTGGTCCACCTCATCCACACTCTGGACAACTTATTGAACAATTTTTCCCGTGACGTTATCGACCGATATCCAGAGGAATATGAACCTGTTACGACTTGTAACTCGTAACTGTTACTCAGTTCATTGAGGGTGATACGAAGCAGCTGAACGTCATCAAGGGCATCAAGTGCCTCGCAAACTAAATTACATGTAGAGCATTTCAGCATTCTTATTACACGTTCTGCCATAGAAGCCTTCATCACGCTGAATGTGTTGAAATTATTGATTTAATGTGTTTTCATGAGAATTTAAAATTTTTCATTGCAAAATACTTTTTATTGATCAGTCTGCAAATTTTTCAGATATCTTTTCGTATACGTCAAGATGCCTGCAAAGGCTTCGGGTACTTTGGAGCCAGTTTTGGTTTTCAATGGTCGAGTCCACACGAATTTCAAAAAACAATCAATGACCACGAAAATTAGCTAAAAATGACGATTTTGACGAGCGTATTGTCTCATTTCGGCCGAGTCCAATGACCATAAGTCATCCAAACCTTTGACGATTGTTCGGGGTCGAGGGTAATTCTTTTGAGCAGGTCGATGTAATTCCAACATCAACTGAGCTTCTTCGGAAAGGGAGGAGGAGGAGGAGGAAGTACCTTGAGTACGGCGGCTACGTCGTCGAAACGTCCGTGACTGTCGATATCTGTCAGCATCCAAATCGAAGTCCTTGACAATTACGAATGTACCATATATCTGGCGCCAACATTCCGCACCCATATGTTTGAACTGTTCGAATGATATATTGAGTGTCACGTGCTCATCGAATACATGTTTCATGTTGAGTTCGTCCTACTTGAACAACACAATCAAAAAATTCAATGTTGCGGAACACCCTGTTGCCAAACACCCTGTTGCGAACACCTTGCTGCCGAGCACCCTGTGTCAGAACACACTGTTACCGAATACCCTGTTGCCGAACACCTTGTTGCCAAACACCCTGTTGCCGACCACCTGTTGCGAACACCCTGTTTCCGATCACCCTGTTGCCAACACCCTGTTGTCGAACACCCTGTTGCCGAACGCCCTGTTGCCAAACAGAACTCCGTTTAAAAAAGGGTTTTGTGATGTGGAATCCTGAGGTCAGCCCGATTACGAGTTAACATATTCATTTCAGTTGAATATTCATCTGCATTTGTAGAGAATAAGTATTGGTGTTTCTTTACGTAAATTACCAGAGATAAAAAGTACAAAGAAGGTACTGTCAATAACCCATGTTTTGAAAACAATTACTTGCAGGAGGTATTATAATCAAGACCAAGAATACATCCCAATATTCGTTTTTGCAATATGAATATTTCATTTGAGTTTGAACTGAAAACTCAAAAAAGTATTCCATATGCGATGATTGACTGGACTTGTCCATAATAATACAATTTCATTCCATATTCTGACACCTGTTCTCTCAGATATCTAATTAGACCACAGACCGAAGCCAGTCTGTTTGCCAAGGTATCCACATGTAGTTCTCAGTTCATATTAGAGTCAATAAACACCTCCAAGAATTTTATAGAATTTTATACGGTGATTCAGATATATTTTTGGTCAGGTTGAACATTATAAGTCCAGTTTTATCAGAATTTAAATTCAGGGAGTTCTCTGCGCACCACTCGTATATTTTATTTGCTACATTTGATGCCGAATCAGCAAGGTCCTTGATATTGGTGCTGTTTATAATAACGGATGTATCATCAGAAAATTGAAAAGTTTGGCAGTTTCAACTGGAGAGGACAGATGGTGGAGAGTTAATGTACAAGAGAAAAAGAAGGGGGCCCAGGATTGATTCCTGTGGTACGCCTCGCTTAATTTATGTTTTTTCTGATGTGAATAACCTACCCTCTTGCATAATCGCAATTGCTTGAAACCTGTTTTCAAGGTAGGACCTCAATAAATTCAATGGGGTACCTCTAATTCCGAAGTCATCCAGTTTCTCCAACAGAAGGGAATGATCAACCATGTCAAAGGCTTTTGACAGATCAAAGTATATTCCCGCAGACAGGCTTATGTTATCGATATGAGTTGCTATGTTTGTCACTGCATTGTAGATAGCCAATTCAGTAGACATTCCTTCACGGAAGCCGAATTGTTCACTGGCAAGGATATTGTGTTTTTCACAGAAAGCAATAAGTCTTGTGTGAATTATTTTTTCAACTATTTTGGATGGTGCAGGTGATATTGACACAGACCTGTAGTTTTTCACATCAGTTTTTGAACCCATTTTGTAGATTGGGACAACTTTAGCAGTCTTCAAGTCATCTGGGAAAGTACCAGTCGGAAAATATTCATTAATAATGTGTTCCAAAAAGTACCAATAAAATCTGGTACTTTTTTCAAAATTGCTGACGGAATTTGATCTGAACCACATGAGTATTTAGGATGTAGTGCATGTAAAACATTTATTATCTCCTTGGCTGAGGTAAGTGCCCAAAAAAGAGAGTCCCTGATCAGTTCACGTTTATGATACTCTTGGGAAGTGTTGCTGATCAAATCATAATACAATTTGAAGATGTCAGCAATTTCTAAAGAGCCCTCTATAGTAGACCATTTTTATTTTGTCTATTTGTTATACGATTGAAGATATTCCACATTGTTTTAGATTTATTTCTTGAATTGGCTATGTTATTGTCATCCAACGATGTTTTAAAGTGAGATAACCATCGCTTATAGGCTGATCTCTCCATTCTATATCTTACAAGAATATCATCACATTTTGTCTCTGTGTATAATCTATACCAGTCCCTTACATACTGGGAGTAACATTTCATTTCTTGGTTTACCCAAGAGTTTTCACTACTTTTTGCTCTGGTCACCTTAGAAGTGAGAGGAAAGGCTACATCAAAATGATGAAATAGGATATTGTAAGAGGATTTATTCTGTTATTAACGTCCTCAGTTAAATAACTTGTTTCCACGATTCACTAGATAGATACTAATAAAAATAATATCTTTTGTATGTTTTCTGTTTTGAAAAATTTTTAGGTTCAATTTTAAAATAAAAAACTTGCCCAAAATGATCAGATATAATTGATTCGATTACCTTTGCTTGTGAGATGTCCTCTGATATATTTGTGGAAATATTATCTAGCAAAGATCCTCCTCTAGGGTAGGCTGGTTATTTCCGTGACTCTGAATCTAATCCATATGAAAGAAAGAACTGCCTTACTGTGAGCATATGTGCAGATTCTACTAAGAAATCAACATTTATATCTCCACACACCACAACTGACCTTGGATGTTCAAAGATAATGTTCAATTATGATTATTGAGTTGTGACGGATCCATTGACACTGAAATTCCCACCTCATCAGAGTGAAGATCTGGCGTTCCCGGGTTCGTTGAAAATTAGCCGAATCGGAGTCATTGACTTTCTGCTGAGTTTGACCTCATTATCAGGACATTGACTCTGAGTTTATGCTGGCATAGCATCAATGAATAGACACACTTCATGAATATGCGAGAATGCAATTCTGCAATAATTCTAATAATGGATATGAATTGCTGGTTATTGTTATTGTTTTTCTGCCGAATTTGACCTCATTATCAGGACATTGACCCCGAATTTTGTGCTGATGCATTGTTATGAACACACCTCATGAATATGCAGAAATGCATTTCTGCAATAATTCCAATCATAGATATTTATTTCCGGATATTGTTATTGGCTTTCTGCCGAGTTTGACCTCATTATCAGGACATCGATCCCAAATTTTTTGCTGATTAAGAATAGTTGGGTTCCTATACTTTCTGATAATGAGTCTTACGTTTCCCAAGTTGCGGCGTGATTATGAAATACTGATAAAATGAAATTCGTGAATTTATATTAGAATTTTATTTAGCTTGACAGACGACCATGTTATTTTGTCTCCAATGACAGACGACCATGTTTTTTTCTCTCCACTGACGGGTGAGGTTAGACGCCAAATTCAAAAGCTAGGTTAGGTAAGACCCTCGCAAATTTTACGTTCGGTTAGACCCTCGTATATCGGAATATTGAAGGTTAGATATCGAAAATCATGAGCTAACCCAACGTAGACTCTCGTAAACGTACGCGTCTCCATCATCAAGCGCCATAAGCGATGTGAAAGGTGGCGCCATCTAGCGGCAAAATTGTGAGGTTTAGGTGGAAACGGCGCAGCTGCACTACTGCGGTCTTGACTATGCTGGACCATTTTTTCTAAGGACGGGAAATATTGGAACCAAAAAATTGTATATATGTTTGCCCATCTACAAAGGCGGTTCACATTGAACTCGCAAGTGAATTAACAACAAAAGCGTTTGTAGCAGCATTCAGGCGATTTGCATCTAGGCGGGAAATGTGTACTGAAATCTTCTCAGATAAAAGATCCAATTTCATTGGAGCAATCAATTCAAGGAAATCCACGACATTTTGTCCAGTAAGCCGTTACAACATTATTTCAGTGATAGTCAAATGCAATGGCACTTTATACCGGATTGTTCACCTCATTCTTCATTTTCGGTTATAGTAAACCGCCATAAAATCTCCAAAATATCATCTGAAAGGTATTTTTTCTACCGATCCTTATACTTTAATTTATGACGATATTAACTCAGGTCGAGGTACTCTGAACTCGCGTACTCTTGTTCCCTTATCTTCTGATCCCAATGACCTTGAGGCGATCACTCCAGGGCATTTCATCATCGAACAGCCATTGAACGCCGCTCCTCAACTCAGCCTCGAGGATATTTCTCCAAACCACCTAACCCGATTTCAACATTTACAAAAATTACTTCAAAGTTTCTGGAATACTTGGAAAAATGATTATCCCCATAATTTACATCAGAGAAGCAAATGGCAATTCAAGCAGAATATCCAGGAGCTGAAAGGAAGACTAGTACTCCTTCGTTATGACAAAACGTTACCCCAGCAATGGTCTTTGGGAAGAATTACTTCTATGCATCAGGGATCGGACAATATTGTGCGTGTTGTGACCATTCTCACCAAAAACGGTATCGTAAAACGAGCTATCGGTGAGATCAGCATTTTGCCAGTGATATGACACTTTGTTTCGTTTGGTTGTTTTTTTTAATCACTCCTTAATATTCAAATACTATAAATAGTATTGAGTATAGTTATTGTAAACCTTGTTTTCCAGACCTGATGCAATTTATTCTATGTTATTTGCTTATTTTCTTCGGAAGTAGATACTTTCAAGGCCGCCGGTATATTTGGTAGTGTACTTTCGGCAACAGCTCGCCAAGTTGTTTCGAGTGTCGTATAAAATAACCAGAAGTGAGACAGTTACCGGATGAAAACCCAAACATACAGAATAGAAAAATAAAATATTGACAATCCACAGAAGTCATCAGGCTGGTGCATATTTATAACAGGTGTATTTATTATACAATTGCGTAAAATTGGAAGTTGTATTCATCATCAACCAACCACTTTTCTTTGAGGGCTATGTCTTAATTTATTTCATTTTGTTTTCAACAATCCCCTTGATATTCCTTACTTTCATCTCTATAATCCTCGACTCGGATGTCACGAAGGTAGCTATAGCTGCCTCCGTGGTGACGTTGGTTGTTGCTCCGAAATGCAGAGTCTGCTAACCGAAACCACAAATGTGCGGCTGGTTCCTGTTGGTTGACTCCATTGATTTGCGGTTTACTACCAAGTGTTGTTCATCCTCGCACAACTTCACCGTACTGATGAGAGCCGCAAGCCAGAAACACATGTCCATTGGTTAACACTTCACTTTGAGGGCTATGTCTATAACATTTTTTCCATTTTGTTTTCAACAGTCGCCTCGATATTCCTTCCTTTCATCTCTATAATCCTGGACTTGGATGTCACGCAGGTAGCTATAGTTGCCTCCGTGGTGGCGTTGGTTGTTTGCTCTAGAATGCAGGGTCTGCTAACCGAAACCACAAATGTGCGGCTGGTTTCTGTTTGTTGACTCCATTGATTTGCCGTTTACTACCAAGTGTTGTTCATCCTTGCACTTCTTCACCGTACTGATGAGGGCCGAAAGCCAGCATCACGTGTCAACGGTACACTTTTCTTCGAGGGCTATGTCCAATGAATTTCTTCCATTTTGTTTTCAACAGTCCCCTCGATATTCCTCCCTTTCATCACTATAATCGTGGACTCGGATGTCACGCAGTTGAGTATAGCTGCCTCCGTGGTGACGTTGGTTGTTGCTCTGAAATGCAGGGTCTGCTAACCGAAACCACAAATGTGCGGCTGGTTTCTGTTTGTTGACTCCATTGATTTGCCGTTTACTACCAAGTGTTGGTCATCCTTGCACTTCTTCACAGTATTGATGAGGGCCGAAAGCCAGAAACACGTGTCTACGGTTCAACACTTTTCTTTTAGGGCTACGTTCATTGAATTCCTTCCATTTTTTTTTCAACAGTCCCCTCGATATTGCTCTTTTTGTATATATATATATATATATATATATTTATATATATATATATATATATATATATATATATATATATATATATATATATATTTATATACAGGGTGTAACTTAAATGATGTCAATAATTTCAGTGGGTGATTCCATGTCATATGTCATGAAAAAAAGTTCATATAAACGTGTGTCCTAACTTGCTTCGTTTCCTAGTAACGAGGTGTCAAAGTGTTACTATGAAATAGGTTTTTTATTAATAACTCAAAAGTCCTTACACCAATTTTGATGACACTAGGTATGTTCGTTAGCAGTAACAAGGGGCTTCTTCTCATGAAATTAGTCAATGGATTGAAATTCCAGTGTCGCCACAGAGGGTCAATGATATTTATGGTGAAAATCATGTCAGCCACTGTTTTTCTATAACTTTGATATTTTCATTTAATTGAACAATTAAGAAAAACTATTAAAAAAACATCTTTAAATACATTGTCTCATGGTAATGCACTGAAATGGAAAAAATAATTCCTTTCATTGTTTGATCTAGGACATTCTGTTACCGATTCAAAATCGTGCCGTGCCAGATAACCAATTGTGTATCCACGGTAAGCCTGTTACAGAATAACCTAGACCAAAAAATGAAAGAAACCCCTTTGTTTTTTTTAGTGCATTCGTATTTAAGTTTCTCTTTAAGTTTTTCATTATTTTCATTCTTGAACATTACCGAATCAAAGTAAAAATTGATTATGTAGTAAAATAAGGGATAAAAATTATTTACTTTTAAATTAAATACATCTCAAACCGACGAAACTTGTGCCATTTTTACCGGAATGACATTAATTTTTAAAGTGAAAATTATTTACCCACGACACTGGTTGTACGAAATTCTTGATTGTTTGACAGATGTTTATAGTTTTTTTTTAGTTTTTTCGTAGAATTTAAACTAATACCAGCGATAAGAAATTCTGATTGTTTCACATAGTAGGTACAAGTCACAAGTATCGTGAAATTGTTTAAGCGTGCATGCAAACACGATTGTTTACATACTATCAAGTAAATATGAACACCCGCGAATTAGCGCAGATGCATTTTGTGTATGGACTTGCAGATGGAAATGCTGCAGAAGCCCGTCGACTCTATCGAGAACAATATCCGAACAGAGATATTCCAGCAGAAAGAACTTTCACCGGTTACATTAACGTGTGAAATGGTTTGTAACTTAACAGGCTGAGCGTCCTGGTAGACCGAGGACAATGATGTCACCACAGTTAGAGGAAGCAATTCTCCATGAAGTTGACAACAATTCATCATTAAGTACCCGAAAATTAGCGTTACAGTTCCATGTCAGTCATCAAAGTGTTCGGAAGGTTCTGCATACGATTTTATTATATCCATACCACAAACAACGGGTGCAGGCACTGTTTTGTCAGTTGTTTCGTCAACAAATTGTAAGCAATCGCAATTTTACGTCTGAAATTTTATTCACAGATGAGGCGAATTTTTCACGGGATGCCATCATAAATTTTCACAACAATCATTCTTGGGACTACGAGAATCTCCATGCCATTGTAGAAAGTGAATTTCAGCAGGAGTTTTCGGTCAACGTCTGGGCGGGAATTTGTAGCGATCATCTAATAGGGCCGCATTTTCTTCCTCCTCGACTCAATGGTGTGAGGTATAGTCAATTTCTAGAAGGAACATTGCCAGAATTGTTACAGGATGTACCTTTGCTAGTAAGGCGAAATATGTGGTTTATGCACGACGGGACACCTGCTCATTTCAGTGTAACCGCTCGTGAATATCTCAATGATACTTTTGCTCACCAGTGGATAGGTCGTGGGGGACCTCAACCGTGGCCACCACGATCTCCAGACTTGAACCCTCTGGATTATTTCTTCTGGGGATATCTGGAATCGCTTGTTTATGCGACACCAGTTGTCGATGACAATGACTTGAGGAATAGAATTATGCATAATTTTAATGTAATATGCAACACCCCAGGACTTTTTGAACGGCAGTCAATGAGAAGGAGACTAGATGCTTGTATTTCAAGTGGAGGTTCCCATTTTGAGCATCTGCTTTAATTATTTTTCATTATTACCTATGCTGTTTTCCGAATAAATCAGGCATAAACTAGCAGTTTGAATACTTCTTCCATCTACTTGCCAAACCAAACAGATTTTCATTTTGCAGTATGTTCAAATGGCGACGAATAGAAAAACACATTTTCACACTCAAATGATCGTAACCCCCCATTTCTTCGCCACTGTTTAGCCATTAATTTCAAATAATATCAAACTCAGCGAAAATATTAGCGTACAATATTTATTATCGTAAATATCAATCTGGTTACCCTCTGCGACGCCACTGGAAAGAAAATTCAAAATCTAATTTCATGACAAGAAGCATCGTATTACAAATGGAAGACACACGAAGTTCAATCAAAATCGGCGAAAATAATTTTGAGTAATTCATGAAAAACCGATTTTTCATCAAACTTTGGACACCCCGTTACTCGGAAACGGAGCAAGTTAGGACACACGTATATATGAACTTTTTTCCATGAAATATGTCAAGCAATCATCACCTGAAATTAATGACATCATTTAAGTTACACACATCATTATTATGATGGGACTAATTATTATAATGATTGTTATAATTATTTATTTATTTTCAATATTCAATAACTAGTCATCATAATAAGATATTTGATATGATAAATTTGTTTAATTGATTTCCTTTTTTCTCAATGACTAATTTTGAAAAGTAAATACTTATCATAACAGTAATGAAACTCCGGCTTTGTTGTTCTTACCCTTCTTCAACACTTTTCACCTTATCCCAGCTCAGTCGATACGCCTATGCAGTATGACCCATCTCCGTTCTCAGAGTAGGGTTCTGTAATGCCAACTTGTTGCGCTGCTTGACATCAAAAGTGCTGTTTTGTGGGACGATTTATGATTAGGTTCTGAATAAATGAACAATGAATCCAGAAAAATCGTCCTTAAATTGACCTAACCTGCGATATCTAACTCATCTAAACCAGAACAGTGATGTGAAATAGTAAAACTTGCTTGTCTGTGATAAATACTTGTAATATAACGTTTCAAGTTTATGCGCAGTCTATGAACATAGATAAAACTAATAAATGTTCAAAGGCATGGATACAAGTGATCCTAATAACCAAAATAATTGTGTGGTCCTGGTATGTTCACTATATTCAGTTCTGGTTTTCAAAATACCTGCTATTCTTCCTTTTGGGTGTTCTCCTGACTGTTAGAAGTGATCTTGATATCTGGAAAAGTACAGCTCCACTGTAGAAGGTCCCCTTTGTCAATGGCAACGTCATGGACAAGACTTTTTTTATATTTATAAGGTGAGCGGTTTTTTCTTGTTGGTTTATTTTCCCATTCTTATCTGGATTCGCTTTATAACGTTTAAGGTTAGTTTTGCTTGTTTTCTTCTTGTGTTTCATGATAAATTGTTCTTCAAAATTGGTACATGGTTTCGTTTCTTACATTATTTTTTCATCTTCTCCCGCTTGTTTTTTTTTCTCTGGCAACCCACTCTCTTTGTTTATTTTCCGAATTTAAAGTTTTTTCTCACTTTCTGTATGACTTTTTGTTATTCCAAAACATTCTTATGATTTCATTTACAATATATAATTTTAATTATATTATATATATATATTACATATATATATATTTATATATATATATATATATATATATATATATATATATATATATATATATATATACAGAGTTTGTTGAAATTCATATTTGACACTTTTCTGTTTTCAAAATTTTTATATTTCACTATTTTCCTCAAATTGTTTCTGGCATATCGCTGTTGGGCTTCCTTCTGATATGATTTACCATAAAGGATGTTCCAACTTGAATACCATTTCGTCTACTTGAGATCCAAAGTTTTTTTGAATTTTGATTCCTCTATTATTTTTATTGGTTGTGCAAATTGAACGTCTTGTTGCTAACATACTTCTGATAATAGAGATACTTCAGTGCTGACTTTTTGAGACATAAGCGTTGACTAGAACATGGTACAAGATTCCAGAACAATGAAAAGTATAGAAAAATTGTAAAACAAACATAACATGAACCACGATAACATAAATACCTAATAATAATAATGAATCAACAGTTTCATCATTTGATAAACATTTCCCAACATAACAATTGTCCCCGAATTCATATCAATCATTTTAATACTTGCTTGTAAAATTTGAATATCAATTTATTATTTACAATCACTAATATTACTTTTTTGTTTCAGAAAACCACCTGACTTTGGAATTCTCTTCAATTCAAAAGAGAAACTTGTCAAGATAACATCCATCACACTTGATATATTTTTTCATTTTTATATTTTATACTGATATATATTTTAATATTCATTAGATTTTTATATTATTGGTACTCCTTTCAATTATTCTCTGTTCTATTTTTTTCCTATGTTTTCCTTCAGTTGTTCTTTGTATTTATATTGAATTGGATATTTCATTAATCTGAATCATTCAATTTCTCTACTTTTTTTTGTGCATATACTCTTTCGCTATTCTTTATTCCTACATAATTAACTTATTATATTTATTTATAATTCATTAATATACCTTTTTTTTTTTTTTATTATTATTGTCATTTCCACTTACATTTATCACATCCATTCTTTTTATACGCAAAATATTTTACTTTTTATTTCTTTCAAATTTTCTTCAAAATTAATATTATTTATAATCCATTCCTATATTTTTCCTTCATAATCTATTTTGGTTTTTTACTTTCTTTATCTGATCTGTACCAATAATTGTATGAAATTCTATGTTTTTTAGTATTAGTGATTGTGATTCAATATATTATTTCTTTCTTCAAATTCCAATTCATGTATTGATTTGTTTCCTCTAGTTTTTTCTCTCATTGTTTTTTTCAGCAATTTTTTTTTTACTTTTAAGATTATTTTTCATATTATCTTATTTTATTCAAATGAATCTGAAACAGTATCTATCAAAAAATATTTTCAACTTTTGTTCCCTAACTTACCTGTGAAATTTCCTAAACCTACAATTGATTTTTCCCTAAAGATTTGTATTTATTATTTATCTCTCCTTCTATGGAATTGTACTTGTTTTGTTACTTCAAGCATATATTTTATTTATAATTTCCAATTGAAATTTTTTTTTTATTTTCTACTATTTCATTATATTATTTCTTCATTTGTATTGCTTTGTTTCATCTCAAAATTGTTATGAGCCATTTTTATGTCATATATTTCCATTATTATTATTTTATCATTTATTTTCCCTTTTTGCATCTAAAAATTCTCATTTATCATGTTCAAATCATCCATACGTTCATTAATATTGCCATCTAATTTGTTGTTAATTTGTACCCCTTGAAAGGTATTAATTATCCTATTTTATATGTTAGTGTCTAATCGTTTTTCATCCTTTCTTTTGAAATTAAAATTTTTTTCCTGATTTTGATTTTGATTCAAGTTACTTTTTTTTTATGTTGAAAATTTCATTCTCTACTGTGATAAATTTTATATTTGTATCTTTTTGTTGTGTATCAATCTTTTTATTGGGCATATTTATTTCTTTCTTAACTTTTTCATTATTACTACTTTGTGATATCTCTTATTTGTTCGTCATTTTGTTCTTCTTGATTGTTAATAGTGGATATTTCTTCAGTGATAGCTACATAATATTCTCCATTATTTTGCTCTATTTTTGTTTCTAGTTGTTTGTGCATTTCCAAAAATTCCTTCTTACTTTCTTCAAATTTCAATTGCATTTTACTTCCCATTCTTCCCATATTTGATATGATAAATTTGTTTAATTGATTTCCTTTTTTTCAATTATTAATTTTGAAAAGTAAATACTCATCATAACAGTGATGAAACTCCGGCTTCGTTGTTCTTACCCTTTTTCAACACTTTTTACCTTATCCCAGCTCAGTCGGTACGCCTATGGAGTATGACGCATCTCCGTTCTCAAAGTAGGGTTCTGTAATGCCAACTTGTTGCGCTGCTTGACGCCAAAAGTGCTATTTTGGGGGAATATTTATGATTAGGTACTGAATAAATAGACAATAAATCCAGAAAAATCGTCAAATAATTATTCTTTTATTGAAATCAGTCCTGGAATTGACCCAACCTGCGATATCTAAATCTCATCTGAATCAGAACAGTTATGTGAAATAGTGAAACTTGCTTATGTGTTATAAAATACTTTGTGAATATAACGTTTCGAAGTTATGCTCAGTCTATGGGCATAGATGAAACCAATAAATATTCAAATGCATGGATCCTAATAACCAAAATAAGTGTCTGGTCCTGATATGGCAACCCACACATTTTGTTTATTTTCACGAATTTAAAGTTTTTTTCCACTTTCTGTATCACTTTTTGTTATTCTAAATTATTCTAATGTTTAATTCACAATATATATAAATCTAGATCCTATATTATATGTACAAAATTTGTTAAAATTCATATTTGGCACTTTTCTGTTTTCAAAATTTTTATATTTTACTATTTTCTCAAATTGTTTTTGACATCTCGCTGTTGGGTTTCCTCCTGATATGATTTACCATACAGGATATTCCAACTTGAATACCATTTCGTCTACTTGAGAATTTATGAATTTTGATTTCCATATTATTTTTAATGGTTGTGCAAATTGAATGTATTGTTAGTAACATACTTATGACAATAGAGATACTTCAGTTGACTTTTTGAGACAAATGCATTGACTAGAACATGGTACAAGATTCAAGAACAGTGAAAAGTATAGAAAAATTGTGAAACAAACATAGCATGAACCACGATAACATAAATACCTAATAATGATAATGAATTATCAGTTTCATTCACACGATTATTCATGAGATGTCATCCAACGTCGGTCGAGGCTTCAGCCAGGAAAGTAGTAGTTTTTTTTATCGATATTTGACCCACTTCACTAACCCCCTATAATTTGGGGTCGGTTCAGAGTGAGATTCCCTGATTTAATCAGGACATCTCTGGGCACATGCAGAAACTGACCGGACTATATATATATATATATATATATATATATATATATATATATATATATATATATATATATATATATATATATATATATATATATATATATATATATATATATATACAGGGCGAGTCAAAATAAGACCGACAAACTCCGACTACAGATTACTCACCTCATTTCGAGTTGAAAAGTTGCCATCAAGGTATGTCCTAAAATGCATCCCCTCTGAGATACGTGGTGTCGAAAGTACAGAAAAAATTCAGATTTAATTTGTTTTCTCCAATATTCCTGAAGAAAAAAATTTTGAACTTGGTAAACAAGGTTTATCACCGTGCTAATTTGAAGTTATCATTTTTTATTTTCGTTAACCAGTGGCGTAGTTAGGATGGTATGTGGTCATATGTTCCTTCATATTTTCTCGAGACAAGTGAATGGACAAATGAGCGTTTGACATCAGTTCGGCTCATCGATACTCCTGTACATTTTTTAATGTTGTGAGAATAGGAAACATAGAACGGGTGAGTCAGAATGACACCGATAACTCCATTTTTTCATTCATCATATTATTTGATTGAATCGATGACGCGGATTCACTAACATGTTACCATACTTTCTTGCATATGATTGTTTTGACATATTAACGACAAACAAACTCAACCCCAAATTTATACTCCACTTAGATGAGAGTTAACGTCTGAAATAATTTTTGCGAAAAACTGAAGATGAGTACTCTCAATTGGTTGACGTTTATGTTGGAGTATCATTATCAAAGCAACTTCTGATTGAATTTTATCTGGAAAATGTTATCCAAAGACTATGTTTTTGATGAAGAACAACAATTATTTGTATTAATATCTACTTAAATGATTTCTTTCGATTCGTGATAACTAGTTGCAAAGTCGATCCTTTCATGATGGTTCGTGGTTTGTGGCTGTTCAGTACATCACTGATCAACGCTCAAAACATACACAAAATTTGGAACTGAAAAGAAACGAAGCCTTTCTTCATTGTTACCGGTAGAAACACACTGATATATCGATACTTACATTAGACATAATTGACAGTAACCCAAAACAGTTTGTATCATTGTCAAGTCATCTGTTATCATTTCATCAGTGAACATCGTTTCGAAATGAATTATTCATTTGGAGAATATACAGATATGCATTTCGTTCATGGTGAAACAGGGGGAAATGCCAGGGCCGCTGCTGAATTATACCAACATGGTTATCTAAACAGACATCATCCACATTTCACTACTTTTATAGCTGTGCATCGACGATTGAAGGAAATGGGGTCCTTTGAATTCAGTTAACAATGTGGGCAAATAGAACAAGAAGAGATAATGTTACGGAAAAACAAGTTCTCGAACGATCAGCAGCAGATCCATCTTCTAGCACTCGGGCTATTTCGTAAAGATTACAATTGTCACAATCAACAATGAGTCGTGTAGCACGTGGACAACTATTGTATCCATTTCGCCTACAGATGCCTAGATGCTGGTGATTATGGCCCTCGTAGATTTTTTGTGAATGGTTTTTGAGGATGTATGAAGGAGCAAAGGTCTTTCCCAGATATGTTCTATTCACGGATGAGGCATGTTTCACAAGAGATGGATATTTCAATAGTGGGAACAGCCATTCATGGGATGAACAAAATCCACATGGAATGTTTCGAAAAGGCTATCAACAGAAGTTTTCAGTGAATATTTGGGAAGGAATCATCGATAATCGTCTCGTTGGACCATATCTTCTTTCTTCCCATTTGAATGGGCAGAACTACCGAGTTTTTCTTGAACATGTTTTACCTGGGCTACTTGAAGACGTACCTCTATGGGTTTGTCAAAGAATGTGGTATCAATATGACGGAGCACCGGCCCCTTTCCAATGAATCGTTGTCAATTTTTCGATCGGTGGATAGGTAGACGTGGTCCCATATATTGGCCTGCACGTTCTCCGATTTACCTTCACTAGTCATTTTTTTGTGGTGATACCTCAAATCCCTAGTATATTGAGCACCTGTAGAAACGGTGGTCCATTTGAACATTTGCTTTAATGCCCTATTTGTTTCTATGTAGTGTACCGACTAAACCGTTTCTATCATTTAAGTAGATATTACACAATGATTGTTTTTTCTCATAAAAAATTGGATGATATTTTCCTTGATAATTTAATCAGAAATTGCTTTGATAATGATTCTCCAACATACACTCCATCAAATTAGGATAACTTATCTTCAGTTTTTCGCAAAAATCATTTCAGACCTCAACTCTATCAGTGAATCCGCGACATCGATTCGATCAAATAATATGATGAATGAAAAAATGGAGTTATCGTTCTCATTCTGACACATCCGTACTATGTTTCCGATTATCCCAACATTAAAAAATGTTCAGAAGGTTGACACATATTCCGATATGTTGAAAGAAATTATCAGATTATTGCACATAGGAAATAATGTCTCTACTAAGGACTTATCTTCAGTTTTTCTCAATTATCTCAGGAACCTTCACTTTGAGGCACATGGAATATGACTTTTAGGTTGAGTATCGATGAGCTGAACTGATGTCAAACGCTCATTTGTCCACTCACTTGTCCCATATCCATACCATCGTTACTACGCCACTGGTTTACGAAAATAAAAAATTATGACTTCAAATTAGCACGTTGATAAACTTCGAATAGTGTACCAAGTTTCAAATTTTTTCCTTCAGGAATTTTGGAGAAAAATTAAATCATAATTTTTTTCGTACTTTCGACACCCTGTATCTCAGAGGGTTGCATTTTAGGACATACCTTGATGGCAACTTTTCACCTCGAAATGAAGTGAGGAATCTGTAGTCGGAGTTTGTCGGTCTTATTCTGACTCACCCAGTATATATATATATATATATATATATATATATATATATATATATATATATATAAATATAATATATGGATATATATAATACCATTTCATCAACTATGAGGTTGGATCATTCCAAATGTATATAAATAGTTTTTTTTTTTTCGTCTCGCCAGTACTGCCAGTACCTGAAATTATGAATTTTGGCGCATATCCTGAGCAGTCTCCTACGATACAAATTGTTGTTTGCGCGATACTTTCGGGAATAGTCTGTAGTATTTAGAAATTGCTTAGAATATCGACAGAAGTTTTCTCTAAGCTTGAAATATGCCTACTACCTCCAATCAACCAGACATCACCTGAAGATGGAAAATGATTTCTCCTGACTTTTCGAGAATCAACACATGGAAAAAAATCTATCGACACATGGAAAAAAACCTATATATTCCATCGTCGAATATAAAATGTTGAGACAGAAGAAATGATATATCATACCCATAAAGAACCACAAGCGTATAAACAATAACGGAAACTCCATTCGCCTGAACTAAAGCGTACTTGTGTGAAAAAAACTCAAATTAACGAGTTCATTATGTTTTTTAAAATGATTCATGATACAGAATGGAATGAAAATTTACTACGAATTTATCTCGTAAAGAACGTTAATAATCAAGCAGGATTTGAACAACTGCTTTGAATTCGATGTGTTTATTGAATAATAAATTTCAACTCACGCACATCCTTTGGAAATTTTGTTCGTGTCAAAAAGCAGTGGCGGATACTCCATGTTTTGATTTTTGTATTTATTTAATGGGCAAGACCACAGGAAAATCCTCTTGAAATACGAAATAAAAAACCTGACTACTTACTGTTTCTCCCAAACATTAATCCTGTAGATCTGAAATTTGTTTTTCTCTCAGAATGAAGGAGCCTAGAATATCGACTTATTCAAAATATCAAAAACGATTATTTCTAAAAAAATTGGAAGACGTCAATCTTATTTCCCACATTTGTAAAATTGCTACCACAGTGAATAATTATGAGAGGGTTATTTCAAGGTCTTGATGGGAGATGACATGCGATATTTCCAACATCTATTTTTTAAGATTATAAAAAAATCTTTTGATGAAACGAGCGCATAGGGTGAACTCAAATTTGTTTTATATTACAATTCCTGGTTTTCATTTCCCTTTCAATGTGTGGGTTCACATATTAACAGTTTGAATGACACTCCAACTGAACATTGTGGAGTCGACTAGTATTCGACACCTTGAAAAATTCTGTCTTAGCTATATATCCATGTACTTTCAGATTTTTGCTTTTTAGTTGAAGTCCTTTCACAATATCTACCGTAGTTCAATGTTCAGCATGTCTTAAGCCAGGGAAGTAGATCTTTTCTCCCATATATTCACAAAAAATAACTTTAAATTTTAAGAAAAATATCTCTGTTCAATATGCAATAGAGAATGATTTCCTTCTCAACATGAATACGTCCCAAGGGGTTATATTGATCGATTGAAGAAAGTGACTAAATTTTATTTTTGAGTCGCAGATGATTCCACATCTGATTTCACGAACATCCTGTTCATATTTTCAGTTGTAATATCACAAGAGAGTGAGAATAGAGGAAAAATATTTCGACTGATTTTCGAAAACTTGTTGCCAGGTAATAGACACGAGAGCCCAACGGGCTCGAGTGGCTATTGTCAAATGGCATCAAGTTTGAGAAAGAAATCTGGAGAACTATTTTCTACTCCAGCGAACTTTCGTATGGTATTCTATATATTATTTTTTGATGTTACGATCATAAACACATTTCCTCGCACAATGATACAATGTACTGAATCGGTTTGATCCATTTTTCACTTTTCATGCGAATTGATGATATAATAAAAACAAAATACCTCAAATTATTCCTGCGGAAATTTTCTGGGTAGAATATTCCCACTATAATAATGTTACGATTGAATTAAATGATTTTAATTGAAAATTTTCATTAGTTTCCATCATGGCAAAAAATAATCGAACAAATCGACCCATGTAGTATAGTTATTCTAATCCCAAATGGAACGGCAATAAAAATAAGAGCACTACGAGAAGTGTTCATATGCACTGCCCGGCAAATGGGAAATTTATATATCACCAGTGTTTTTATTTCCTGGTACAATCATGAAAAAGTTCTGTCGTGTGGAAGATAATTCCTTCTCGAAACTTTTTATGTCGATCCAATCGGGATTGGAAATACTATACCCGGATGACAGATGCCAATGAGTTTTCCGAAAGAAATTAGTAAAGGAAGTTTCCCCTTTTCATGGTGGGTGGAGAAAATCCTTTATGAACACTATGAACTGATGACACTTGGCCTATTAATGCATTGAATGTATCACTTTCTCTAACAGTATCGACTCCAGTAACTTTGTCCCTCGTACGAGTTTGTGCAAGTTCTTCACTGAGTAGGAGCTGTATATTTTAAAGTATACGTTATATGTGACAGTGTTTTTGGTTTCTTGCCGCATAATCTGCAGATTGGGACGCCATTATATATTCCCATTTCATTGAGGTGCCCTTTCATTGGCGTATGTCCAGTGAAAAGTCTTGTAAACAACTTTTTGATCGCTTCCTGTTTGACAAGAAGTCTGCTGTTTTTTTGAAACACGGTTACTTCGAAGTATCATTTTACGTGTATGTTTCCCAGGCTATAATCCCAGCAGTTTTTGTATTTTCTAGGATCCGGTCTTCAACAGACACTCGCACGCGTAGGTTTTGGTATCCCAGAATCTGCCGTGGATCTGAAATATTCACCAACCCTCTTTCAGCAAGTTCGTCGGCTTGCTCCTTACCTGATGTCCTGGCACCCAGATAGGCTCAACGCGGTTCATTCTGCTACTGTTCTCAGTTCCTTTTCGCATGTCTTATACCAGTTGGAACGTCCCTTCCTGGCTTCTCATTGCCTTTAGTACCACCTGGACAGAGCCGCGCCAAAGCTATGCGGTCGCCTGTGTGCAAAATATAAATTCACGCCCTTTAAGCCAAAAATTAATTCATAGGTAGGTAGGCATGAATAAAATTGGAAAAACTGTAAATGTTTACATGTTATTTGATTTCAAACTGCACAATAACTTATAAACGACATAAAAAAAATAAGAAGAACAAAACCGAAAAAGTAACTAAACAAACAAAACAATTAATATAACAGTGAAAAAGGAACTGAATAATTTGATCGAAACTTCATCTTTTTGCTTTTTCAAAGGCAAAATCTTCAATTCATTGGTAGAGAGGGAGAAATTCATCAGGTCATTCTCTATTGGCATGATTGATTAATTGTTGAGTCTCTCTTGTGCGATATTTCACCTCAAAAAGATTTTTTCACTTATAATCTCCCTTGAGCATGAATTATTGCCGGAAATTTTTTGAGCACATGAATTTTTTTAAAATTATCACGATTTGCGAAGCGACGAAGGATAATTTTCTTTAAAAATCCATGTACCAGAAAAATTTCCCGCAATTAATTCAAGCACGTGGGGGATTCGGTAAGAATATTTTATAACGGAATTATATTTGAATAGAAAACATTAAGTAAATATTTTGTTTTGACGTTATTCACAAATAAATAGAAGGCTGTGTGTGATGGGAGTTTGGAGGGAGATTTTTTCTGATTTTCCCGTTTCCTAGTGAAATATAATTTATAATATCAGATAAACCATTATGTAAAATTAATTGATTTCATACAATTTTCTTACTGGGTTTCAGGGAAATGTCAATATTGATTAAACATGAAAGTGGATGTTCGTATTGCGGGATATTTTATTTTTTATTTTTCCCGTGCCCTAGTAAAATAAAATTTATAATATCAGATACATTATTATATAAAAATAATTGATTTCATATAATTTCCTCACTAGGTTTCAGAGAAATGTCAATATTGACTACAAACAAAGGTGATATACAACAAAAAATATATAACTATACCTATACATATATACTTGAATATTTTTCATATTCTTTTAGGTTTGATTCTAAGAAAAAATAATATAAGCGGTAATAATTTGTTTTTCAAATAATTCAGGAAATCGGGATATTTTATTCTTCATTCTAAATAGAATGTTGTTGGCGTATGTTGCCGGTTAAAAAAAATATTTTGTAAAGTTGGCCATGGATTTGACATCCACTACTGTCAATCAATATTTTTATTCGTGGCATTATAAGTTCCTCATAACATTGTACATAATCATAAATTAGTAAAAAAGTGATAATAAAATGAACTTTCAATCGTATGAATTGTGTTTTCCGTTTGCAACAAATCACATCACATTTAAATGTACCATTGAAATGTAAAATATCTAACGTACCTAGTGGAAGAATCTGGATTAAATCCTGAGCAAAAAAACTTATTTGAAGAGATTGGCAACATTCTGCGTGATATTGTGCCTTCTTTTGGATACAAATCTAATACTCAAATAAATAAACTGGTGTTTCGGTATTATTTTCATTTTATGAAACACAGGCATATTGTTAAAAAAACACCGGTTCTGTGTTTATTCGCCACTTAGGAAAGAGAGGTGAAGTGAAATTTTCAAAGAATTTAAAATTAATTAATGACATTATAGAATTTACACTATAATACATTGTTGTAATATTTCCAACTTATGAAGTAAGTAAATGAAAAAAAGTGTCAATATTATTTCAATATTATTTTTGTCTAATTATCTGATAGCTGTCATTTGCCGGGAAAATTTCCACTTATTAATTTTACGTCTACATGCTAATGTGGATGAAAAATGTTTAGAAATTTTGCTGCTTACCATAGTAACAATGTCGAAATAAAGCATCTGATTGGTTGGAAATGACTGGTATAAAATTTTCAATTTCAATTTCTAGAACGACCTTTCACCCGCTGCCACGGGTAGCATTGCAACTACAATATTTGGAAATGTAGTAGTTAACGGATTCTCGAAAATGTATTCTAGAATTGACTGGAGCTCTAATCATTCTGTTGCAAGTGGCAAGTGACGTTTTGATCAAATAATTCATTGTCATGTCAATATCTAATTCTTTACGTTATCAATGTTTCAAATGTAATATTGAATTTCCGCAAGATAATATGAATTCTTCTTCAATCAAGCTGAAGATTTTATAAGTAAATACAGAAATATTTTGAATCACTCCAACCCCTTGAATCTTTTACTGAGGTTCAATCTTGTATGAAAAAAAAACGTGCTAACTGAATTTTTGGGTCTGTCATTAGTTCGTCATTGATTCTGCAATCAAATTATTTTGTCTTTTTTCTTTGACTAACAGTTTGTGTAGGTAGAATATTATTTGCTAGTTCTTCGGCACGACAAGAAATTAATTGAATTCCTTATCATTTTTCGAGTGAAAACAGTTTTAATTTTGTTTACGCAATCTAAATAGGCTTTCAGATTTATATTTCGAGTCAGCATCAATTCCTTCGAATAATATGTTGTAACAAATAACTATAAAGCCTTAAAAATCATTTGTTTTGCATTTTTGTTGCCAGCGATCGAGGAAGATTTGAAGATGCGGATACTTCAAACAGAGCATCATATACCTGACCAATCTGATATATCAAAGGTTTTATAGCGTCTATTCTAATGGTCCAGCGTATATCAGAACGTGGTTCTGAAGTTGAATCTGAAATGCACGTTTTTGAAACTGACCATCTTTTTGTTGACGCATAAAAACACACATAACTCACAAACGATATCGGAGAATCCCAAAACCTCAAAAGAAATGTTGGCAGCATCATCAACAATTGAATTTAGTTAGTGCGCTGAACAAGGAACAGAAAATGCTCAAGGGTTTATATTCAAGATTTGCCTTTGTGAGCCAACATGTATTCCACGCATATTTGAGACATTATCATAGCCTGGTTTGCTCAAATCATATATACTCAAATTCAATTTTATTAACAAATCTGTCACATAGTTACAGAGCCAGCACCAGTAGAATCAGTTATGGAACAAAACTCAATCAAATATTCACGAATTTCAATTTTAGTTCAATAAAACAAATCTCAAAATGGCACTTGATTGTTCAGTATGTACCTATGATTCACATCCGGTGTACAGTCGGAAATTATAGACCAATATTTATGTTTCTTTAAGCTAGATACTCACTATGCGTTAATGCAATTCGTAATGGTTCTCCTCGGTGCATTCCGTAATGAACACGCATTGACGAGCCGATGCATTGCATCCTCCTCATAATGCTTTTATGCACTTCGATAGTGAGTTTGAAAATTCATCAGTGTCAGTGTTGAAATGGATTCAGAAGAGTTTTTTTTTTGCCAATGTCATGAATACCCATTTGTTTAGCAAAACTTTTGAAAGCATCATATACCTTACTTCGAACATTATCCCCCATTTCGGAATCAAATTCCGCTGCACATTCTGTTCTAATTAATTTTGAGAAATTTCCATTATTATTTTCATACAGTTTTCTAGATGTAGCACGTAAAGCTACACATCAGCGACATGAAAACTGTATGGCTGGAATTATTCGTTCAATGAAACGATACCAGTATTATTTTTCCACATCAAATAAACGTAATTGATTCATAGCAACTCCTCCAGATATCATAGTTGACAAACTCAACCAAGATCCGATATTGTTGTCCTGACTGTTTCCGTGTCTGTTTTGCACTCGTGACAAATATTCCCAATTCATTAGACAAGTTGAGTAAAGACCAAAAAGTTAACAACAGAAACAGTAAACCGAATCTCTGGATGTAGAGTAAATCAGCCACTCTCTTACAACTCTCTCCACATTGGCAAAATTCCGCTAAAAATAACTAGCTGGAAACTTTCAGCCAGCTGAGTTGTTTGGGTGAATCTTGTTCATCATTTGACGGGGTCCTTTTCAGTTAGAATTCTTGCATCTGTGGATGTTATTAATTCTGGCCATTCTCCAGGGTCATAGTATGGTGGAAAGTGCATCTTCTCCTGGAACATTTTCAATATCTACGAGTACTGTATCAGAGGTTTTCACATCAGTTTCTCCAAAGTCAGAAAAAACTTCTGTATTTTTTCAAATAGGTTCCTGGTTAACATTTGTACCATTACCCGAAAGAAAAAATGAGGAACAGCTAGGACAAACAACATCGGTATTCTCAAAGAAAATATTTGTTTCTGATGGTTTTGAATATTTTTTCAAAGAATCGGTTAATTTTTCCTTAGCTTTCATTTTTTGCTGTTTTTGTTGACAGTACTGGTGACCTCATATTGCTTTTATTTTCTGTCCTCGACATAATATAAAAATCATAATGTTTGCAATCTTGTTTTACGAATATACGAATAGTCACAGATATAAGATGTAAATATATAAATATTTTGGCTATATTTTTTTATGTTTGAACAGCAGAACAGCAAATTGATTATAATAATAAAATAAGGTTTATTTTGCACAATAAAAATAATCAATAATACAATTGTAGAAGATATACATACATAAATGGGTTTGCCAATTTGAACATATCTGAATCACAGAACAAACATGGAAATCCGTAAACCAGTTGGGCGGGGTGTGACAAATGAACTTACAAAATAATAAGAATTATAAATATTCCTAGTAACACAATTAAAAAAGTAAAAAAAAGAAGAATGAAAATAAAATACTAATATTATTCAAATATAGATAAATATTAATTAATGCGGCCAATACTTGATTATACTTTACTATATTATGAAAAAAAAAATAAATATATATATATATATATATATATATATAGGTAAAACACATGATGGGGGGTACAAGATGAAATGCAAATTACAGAGTGTGTAAATATAAACGGGTAAATTTACCGAACAGAAGAAAAGTTAAAATATTTCCTCATTACTAGAGATCAAACGAATTAAAAGCGCAACCTGATTCAATCAATCCAGTTGTGGACAAACTCTGAGGGATTATTTTTTATATGATATTTCAACTTCTTTATGAGTGCAAAAATGGATTGACTCTCTTGAATATTATTTGGAAGGGTATTATATAACTTAGGACCTAGACAATGAACACTTTTCTGTCCAATAGATTTATATATTGGAGGACACTGATATTGTTTGTGTCTCCTAGTGTGGTAAGTATGGGTTAGTTTCACAAGTTCATTTTTGAATTTATATTGTCTTAATTGCTGTTTTTATAATAAAGCTGTCTCAAGTCTAATACTTCTGATTCTTCGTACAACCGATCACTCGGAAACCTTGAGTTTTTGGATAGCATCAGTTCGAGAAAACGTTTTTGAATGATCTCTAGTGGTCGGAGATGAGTTTTAAATGCTTATTATTATGATTATATACATGAAATTTTCATGTTTTCGAAAATATGCAGAAAATCAAACTCGGGAATAATATCAGTACTGCATACTATATGTTCACTTTTGGATCACTGTTTCTACTAAACTGAAAAATGAGGATCTATAAACTGAACGATTAACTGATCTTGTTTGAATAACAATTGTGAAATGCCCCTATCTTTTCATATCATTTCCATTTATGTCCGGTTTTCGACAAAAAGCAACTATTTTTGTACTCACTTTGTTTTTGATTCTTGCCGCTCACCGATAAGCGAACTTTTATATGAGCACGTGTTTTGTCGCCCTTTGATTTGTCCGCCTGTATTATCTGCAAACATTCGCTATATAGTCGGCGCAGTACCGTACCAGGATGTCTGACAAAATATAAATATTCTCCTCTTTCATAGCTTTCCTATCATTCTCAAACCTCTGCCCCATCATATACAAACATACCTTGGTAGCAAGTTAGAATGGGCTGGTAACTTCCCAAAACATCCACGAGTGTGTATAAAAACAAAGTTTTCAGCTAATGTAAAGTGTAAAGATAAAACTGATGTGAAGGTATATATATATATATATATATATATATATATATATATATATATATATATATATATATATATTATATATATATATATATATATATATATATATATATATATTTATATATATATATATATATTTATATATATATATATGTATATATATAATCAGAATCCAGTGATAAAAATTCATTTATGTCAGCGATTGTTGACAAATATTCTCCAATGGAATGAAAACATTTTTCAAGAAGATTTTTTCAAAATTATTGTACTTACGAGTTTTCGCAGATTTTATTGTGATGGGCAGTACATTTTATAACTTAATATTATTTGGAATCATTTTGGGATTTGACTTATCTATAGCGTGGCGTTTGGATGTGATTTGCCTGTTTTGTGTGATACTGTCAACATTTTTATTTTTCTTGATGACGGTATATTAAATATACAGTTAAGGAAGGGACAATATCTCTAATTCAATGGAGATTGGTTTGCAATGTTCACGATATTCAGCATGTGCAATTATACGCATTGCCTTTTTCTGGAGTAACAAAATATTCAAGGTATACCCTGAGTTGCCCCAGAGAATGATTCTATAGCTCATTGTGGAGTGGAACATGGAAAAATATAGCCTAACAATTTCATCGTTGCACCAGATCACGTTCTTGATGAAGGTCCTCATAATGAGGGAACAGTTGTTATCGAACGCAGAAATGACATGTGTCATTCAGTTACCCCACTGTTGACCCTAGGTCCCTGTTTGTAGTTCTAGTTCTTTGAGCTCCTGGAATAGTTTGTGCTAAGCCTGCCTCATGTGCTTGCTTTTTATTTTGAAGTTGGAGCAATTCACCTTTTGAGGCAACGAAATCACCTATGTATGTGAAGGCTATTGTTACAAGTACTATTCTTCTGTTTTTGTAACGAATGTTCGTCTATTTCCTAAATGTCCAGATCATTCATGCGTTGGTTTTGCATCCGATTGCCAACTGCAGTTATTACTGACTGCGTTTTCCTACTATTATACATTCTAACTGGGTGGTGGTTAGTAATTTCCGGAAGAGAAATGGCCTGGTGAGAAAATACCTTCCTCGGCCCACCGCCTCTCCTGATTCTTATATCCATAACTATTACATCTTGAGTATAACTTTTCATCACTGCCAGTATTTTTATTCCTATCAATGTGATGTCAGAAGATCCACAGTTGATCTGTTATACACCAGCCCTCCATATGCCCCTCCCAAACTCCGCATTATTCCATATCTTTCTCTCGAGTACCCTGTAGGAGATATCAACTACCAAGAAGGCCAAAAGTTGTTTCCCTTTCCTCTCGGTGTTTCTATTCTCTCAAAGCCTAGTGAGGCTTCACATCCGAGTTTTGGAACTCAGTTGGAACTTTCCAACCCGTCCCCAAGGTTAACCAATAAGTTTCAACGTATTTGTGCAGAAAATATGGTACATGATAAGCACCAGTGAGTGGGTCTTTTTCTTCAGCTGACATCTTATAGATATCTTTCATTCATTGCAGACACCTGCCTGACAGATGCATGAAATCTTCGAATTGTTGAGAAACAACGAGAGAATAGTCAGGCTCATCGATGTCTCCTATTAATTTATATGCTTCTCCGGGTCCAACTTGGTGAATAACAATTTCTTTCAGCTGGCTCTGAGGCTGATTTTTCAAGAAGGTGACATTAGTGAAGTTATAAACAATGACAACTAATTAGCAGTATCTTTTCAAGTGATAAAACTCCAAAAATAATGAGATACTACCAATATTAATGAACTTCTTTCGTCGCATCATTTGAGTCAATCTTCGAATAATGAGTGAGATGGGAAATCTCACTGCAGATTTTTCAATTTTTTTTCAGGAGATTTTTCCGAACTAAAAATGATCTTATATCTTATATAACAAGTCCAAAGGAAATAAATAATAGAATAATGTAATAATTTAAATCATTCTCGTCCTGTACCGATGAATGATAATATACATATAGATTAACATGCATTGAAAATAAAATACAAGGGTTGCCATTTGAAAGATAAGAAAATTGTAATTATTTAAATGTTGTGGCGATATAAAAAACTGGACAGTATTTATTTTCCTTAAAATTCCGTAATATATAATTATTTCTTCCACCCAAAGGTCTAGGAAGTTGAAGTACTACAGTGAGGAACCTGCAATATCTTACACGGTCATACATACGCTCTTCATGAGATAATATTCCAAAACTCATTGATATGAATTTTGATGGACAGATGTACACATACATACAGACAATTTTTATTTTCGTATATTATAGCTTTCCGATAGGTATACCGTGATTTTGAATTCAATTGTTTTTTCATTAGAATAGTTTATCTTTCATATAAATCCAAACTACAGAGCATTCCAGTAAAATTGCTTCTGATGGGGAGAGAATAGTTTGAGAGAAAATATTTGACATTCTCCATTTTATATGGAAAATGTAATGAAAAAATCGAAAAAACCAAACCTCTTCCAGGTGTAGAATTATCCATTTTCCAAACATATTCGGTATTTCATTCAAGTTTTTTTCCCAAGCAGGTACGTGTCTTCCTTTCAGAAATTCCTTTTTCTTTCTATTTCAACTAACATATTTTAAGGGTGAGCCATTTTGGATCTATGAAAAACAGGAACTCAGTGCAAAACATTCTATATATTTTTCATGACCAAAATATAGATAGATTTACCCTAACTTGACCTATAGAAATATCCTGAAAAATCTATGATCAGGGGACATTTTACATATCGAAGAAGTGCCAGAAGGCAAAAAAGCAGACTCAACTTTTTTACTCCGAACGTTCGATATGACTGACGCCCTACAAAGGTTTTCTTCGAACAAAACACAATCAGCGGCATCCCTACACCACAGCACTGCCATTGTCCAGCTAACAAACAAACTCACGAGGCTGTCTACGAAAAACATTTCATATTTAATAATGAAACATGTGCGCACATTTTCAATATAATCCTATAATCTGTAGAATGGCATATTAATGTCTGGATTAACGACTAGCGGCGGCATAGCTTTTGAATATTTCAAAGCCACCACTTTTCTGGGTAAGGTGTGGAAGGCATTTTTTATACTTTTATTCAAAGGAATTCGTTGAAAGATGACTTTTGTTAAATTTGGTTATAGACTCGGATATACATAGATATAGAAATATTTATTTATTTTATACAAAAACAATATATCAGATGACTACGATTTGTGGAAACACTATTTTGCTATAAGTGGCGATGGAAGTAAAAAATTAGAAATCAAAACAGGCATAATTTGAACAGAGCAAATTCCAACTCAGCTACAGGGTGAATAGAACGCGATATGAACCTCGGAATTTTAAATATATTCTCGAAATCATTCTGTTACCCTCAATACCCTCTTTACAATCATGTATAATTCAGTAACATCTGCTCACTAGATAGGAATGAAAACTGACAAACATTACTTTCACGTAACCTACAGAAAAAAAAAACTGCCGTATAAAAAGTGAATAAGTAGTAGTTGAAACAATTAGTAAAATAACTTCTGGAATGGTTCAATAGATTATTCAAAAAAAAACAGTAATAAGATAAACTTTATGGAATATATTTTTTTATATAGAAGTGGAGGAAGCTTTCGATGGACTTATTAGTAGATATTCCAAAAAAAATCCTGTATAACATTTTATGGCTTTTTGAGAAATAAATTTGTTGGAGCTGGAACTGAAAATATTTCAAATGTTCACAAACGAAAAAGTTCATCGGTTTGAGATCTGGTTAGCTTGGAGGCCATTTAATGATGGAAGCGTGTGATTCATGCCATTATTCCTCATACTGTTTCTCCCAGATAGTTCGTCTTAAAGTCTAATGATTTTTTTTTCAGAAAAACGGATTAAATTACATCACAGGCATACGATGAAAAAGTTTTCTAGTAAATTAATTTTTATTTTCTTTGGTATATTTATGCTATTATAACGCCAGTATCTACTCTACATTGTATATATTCTATGTGTCACTGTATTTTTTACAAGCTTTTATTAACACGCTTTCATTATTAGCTTCACTTGTAACTAACAAACAATGTAATAAAATCTTGGAAGTCAATTTTGACCTACTTCTAATTGTCGTATCGAAATGAAATTTGGTATGTATATGTAGTTTGTATGACAATACTCTAATTTGGTATATTGGAGCTGATCTGATGATGGAGCCAGGAGGTGAATAGTGGAACAATTCAGTGGCTACTAGTGAAATATGGTGAATGAACTGAGGCTGCCCTCAGCGGACGAGATTTGTGATTATGGTCCGATTCGATTCAAAATTGGTATGTGGGGATTCTCTGTAGAGAATTATGAATTTTTCTTCAAAATTCATAAAATCAAAATGGCCGATGATCTCTGTAATTATGGTCCGATTCCATTCAAAATTGGTATGTGGGTCGGAGATTATGATTTTTTTTTGTCAGAATTCACAACGAATCCGCTGCAAGATGTCATACGAGTTTTCGTAATTATGGTCCGATTCGATTCAAAATTGATATGTGGAGGTTTTGGGGTCAGAAATTATTTTTGTCAAAATTCATAAAATCAAAATGGCGGCTCCGAAATGGCAGACGATCTCTGTTATTATGGTCTGCTTTTATTCAAAATTGGAAGGTGGAGGTTGTCGGAGTGGGATATTATGAATTCTGCATCAAAATTCATAAACTCAAGATGGCAGACGAGTTCTCTAATTAAGATACAATTCTATCCAAGGTTAGTGTGTGGGCGTTTTCGGGATCGAAAATGATTAATTTATTTTCAAAATTCATATATTCAAGATGGCGGCTCCAAGATGGTGGACGAAATTTGTGATCATTTGGCGGTTTCATTCAAAATTGGTATGGTGTTTTTGAGGTCGGAGATTATGAATGCAGTTGACTGTTGATTTTTTGTCAAAATTCATTAATTTAAGATGGCAGCTCCAGGATAGCGGACGAGTTAATCTTTAGATGGTGTAACAGAACAAGGCCGGTCCTGTATAAACTTATCAAGGTTCCAGAGCCACCGATATTCTAACATAACTTTTCAATTTAACGGTATAAAAAGACGCCAAAAACAGATGAATTTGAATGAGTTTAAACAATGACGAGTTTTTAAGGAAACATAACATCTGCAAGGCAGGCCTAGCTGGGCAATAACCCTGGTCGAATACGGAATTCATGGAAACCAATTTCAGCGGGAGCTTCTAACCTTTCAATTAGTTGCTTTCATATAAAGCAGTAAACCCCTATAAAAAATCTTGGAATTAACCATGACCAGCTATAAAATGGGTATGGGAAGTTTATATTTGAAATGAAATATTAATTTTTTTCCAATAAGATACGAATATGTGCGATATATACATTCTTTAGCGAAGAGGTCGACACCCATACGGACATATATTCTTTAGAATTATAGCTGAGGAGCCTCGAAGGCGAAAGTTTTTTGGAAAGTTCTTCTTTCAAGAAAACGATTGTTCGAAGGCTCTTTTTGTAAAGCCTGACCACGAATGGGCATTGACAGAATTCAGTGAAGAATTAGGAACAATTGTTCGAAACCACTGAAGTAGAACAGAGAATTCCATAGTTCCATGTAGTACCGCTCAAATAAGGGGGCGCCAGCTCTCTGATGGCGGAGATCAAGTAATGGCACGACTAGAACCGTTATTGGTGGTACCCATATCCATTTATACTGAGACTTCGAGCTCCGATGAGCCTTTATCACTTATGAAGTTTGATGCAATGGGTTCGTAATACATACTTAAGAGAAAAAAAATAATTTAGTTTTGAATAGTTGTGACAGTATTTTGACAAATACTTTTTTTTGCAAATTCGGTTCATACATGGCGATCTTCAATACTCTCCCTTCAACTGAATTTTCTGATTCTCAAAAAAAATCACAGCTCTGGAAATCGAGTCTTGTGTAAAGACTATGTCAGAATCTCGCAATCTGAGTTTCTCCACTGACATGAGAAACGTCAAAAATTCCATCAACAACCTTTTTCCGAATGAAATTATAACAAATGTCTATATGCTTGGACCCATTCTGGAACTCAGAATTTTTTAGAGATTTATGCTTGCGTTATGTATTTTCAGAAAACAGACAATTCTCTACTCATTTTCTCTTTCCTGCAGACGTTTCAGCCAATAAAATATTTAGCTACTTTGCTGATATATATATATATATATATATATATATATATATATATATTATTGTTATGTTAGGAAATGTTATTAAATAATTAAACTTATAATTATCATTATTATTATTAGTTATTTTTATTATCGTCGTTAATGCTATGTTATTTTACAATTTTCTCCATCTTTTTTCACGACTATAGAACCTTATACTATGCTCTAGTCGATACATATGTATAAATAGGGCATTCCTGAAGTAGTTCTGGTATCAAAAATATACATCAAACGATATATCTAACAAAAATCCACGATTAAACCATATCAAAATTGAAATGTATAGCAAACATTGAATTAAAGTAAGATCAACGTATAGATAAGTTTTGAACACCCTGTATGACAATTCACATCAACAGAAAACCCACCAATGAGATTCGAGAGAGATTGTGTGGGAAAAGTGATGATATACAATAAAATGTAATGGCAGAAATTGAAAAATATAATTTTATAGGAATTTGTAAATAGTATGTGAGAGTTGGAATTAGATATCATCCATTAATCATTGATATTAATTAGAACACGAATATTAGGTAGGAAGTGATACAAATTCGGAAATCTGTGAAAAAATAAAAATTTGTGAGTGTTACCATGGGATGAGATGACAAGTTTGGAGGAGATTGGAAAAAAGTTCTAAAGGTGAAGCCACGTACAGAATTTTAAAAGAAGCTTTCTTAGATAATATAAGAAAACCTGCTATAAAATTACATAGTGAATAAAAATTCCACCTACCTGGTCTAGAAGATAAATCCTAGAAAGAGTGCATGTAAGCTGTCATTGAGATCCCAGAAATATGCCCACCGGACTAGAAACTTCAATAGAAAGGCAGCAACAAGGTATTCAATAACTGAACTCATCAAAGTGCAACTTTTCACAGTGAACCAATAACTTTGCGTGTTTAAATCACTGGTAACTTTATTTTGGATTGAACTTTCATATAAAATTCCATGTCAAAGGACTGATAATAAGTTCAAACTTTCTTCTTCAATACTTTCATTGTCACAAACATCCATATTGCACCATTACATGTCATTATTTGCTAGTATAAGGTAGCTATCGCAGAGTAGGGTACATTTAAGTTCTGATCTGAATAAAACCAACTAATTTGATTATTCTCTGCAACCTGTGTTTATTTTTCATTTTCAAACCTCACTTTTTCCACTGAACAGCATTTTTTGTCGAATCGATAGTGCCATAGTCGGCAAAACAGATCGCAGGAATCGACTGCTGAGAAGGAGTGACTCATGTTCATAGGCGTACCTGACTGAGCTGGGATAAGGTAAAAGAGGTTGAAAAAGGGAAAGGTCACATAACAAAGCAGGAGTTTTTATTTGTTATGATTGGGATTCAGAAATTATAATCTGTGAAATAAATTCACCAAAAAATATATATGCTTTTAAAATCATATAATCAACCAATCATAACAATATATAATTTATATATATATATATATATATATATATATATATATACATTATGTCAAGAAGGACTAGTTATATATTTTAAAAATGAGAAATAAATAATTTCTAAAAAAACACACAAAAATAATAAATATTCAATAGTTAGTCGTTCATGAGATATTGTTTGAACATTTTTGAGATTCTATTTACTTTCTGAAGCCTCTGTATAAATTGATAGGTAAATATATGCAAATACTATAATGCAGTGATTTTCTTTCATTTTCAAAAATGATTCCAACATATAATTGTTTGAAACACAACAAAAAGTCTATTTTTACAAAATTATTCTGGATTAAATGTGATCAACAAAATTATAATGTTAAAACATACAGTATATGAAATTGCCAATAATAAAATAGCCAATGGAAGAACAAGAAACTTTCTGATGAAACTAGCCAATCAGGGAACAGATATGGGTTGATGGAAGATTTGAAATTGTGGAAAAGTAAGAACACAGAAATGTCAAAGATAATTATGATAAAATCTTGTATATGAGTTTTCTCAAATAACACCAAATTAGTTAAAGTGCGACAAGGAAGTGCGCGATTTTTGAAAATTCAAATAGAATGACAAAACAGAAATCGTATCCAGGGAAGGAAAAAATAAAGCGGGAGGAGGAAAAAAGTTTTTTGAGATGAAAGTTGTGGAAAATTCGAGAGAAAAGAAATTCCGTATTTTCACTGATAACACGAAAGATTTCTAACAATAACAAATCAATTTAACCTCTGGAAAATTTTGACAAAAAAAAAATTAGGATAAAAGAAGATAACCTTTCTGTTTTCCACATGGAAACTCATCCAAGCTGATTTCAAGGATTTTGGAGAGTTCCACTGAAATAGAGAGTCCCTGAGAGGAGTAGAAGAAGTAGGATTACAGAGAATCACCAGAAAATACATCAGCGACAATCCAACTCCAGGTATAAACTTTTTGAGTGCACATCACAAACTGAATCACTTTGCAAAATAACTCTTATATCTGAAAAACTTTGTTCAACTTTGGTATTGAAATATAAAACAATTTCTCAACTTTAAAGAAAAAGTGAGGTCATATTTATAATATACTTCATTGTTTTCCATTATTTTCTGTGAAAATTTGACAATTGCTCATAGTTCAAGTTATCTATCGCAGGCCAGGTCAATATAAGTTTTTCTGAATAAAGGAAATAATTGTTTTTGATAACCTCTGGTTTACTTTCCACAATGATATGCTGATCTTTCACCTATAAACACTGAACTGAAATAGTTCTATTGACATCAAGAAAGGCAGAGTGGCTCTGTTGCCAGTACCGACTCCTGAGGCATAGGCGTTCCAACTGAGTTTAGTCGTGGTATGAAAGGAAATAAAAAGCAGGGAAAAAAAGGGAATATATGAAATTCTAGAAAATCAATAAGGCAATGGTATATGAGAATAATTTCGAAGGGAATTACAAAGAGTAAAAATAATGAAAATTTTACAAATATTCAGTAAATTTGTTATGGTATTGGGGGAAGGAATAATTTCACAAATTTCATTGAAATAAACCTCAAAACGAAACAACCCATAACATATAATAACGATTAGCTTCCAACGTGGAGCGAAGTAATGTGGCAATTTCATATCATCACGGCTTTTTCAAAAGACGAGGAGTAGTGACAAATTTGGTACCGTTTACTTACATATTTCATAATATGGAAAGTAATAAAAATGAGAAATATTTGATAACCTCTGGTGTTCCTCAGGGTTCTCATCTTGGGCCCATTTGTTTAGTATATTCGTCAGTGACAATGAGGATTGCTTCCGGTTCTCGAAATACGTATTGTATGCTGATGACTTGAAACTTAACAAAAGAATAAAAGTATCTTACACTCGAGATTGTATCACGAATAGATTATTTATCAATATCAAAAATTGTCACTACATCCTCTTCCTAGACTCAATGACCCCTTTCCCCAGTGTGGAAACTTGTATTTGAATGATGCACAAATACTCCCTTGTGACAGGGTTCGTGATGTAGGAATTATTATGGATAAGATACTAACATTTGAATTCCATATTGGGGAATTTGTTAATGGGGTTCTTCGAACTCTGAGCTTCATTTGTCCGTAGCTCCAAAGAGTTTCGGAAACATACCTCTATCATTATCATGTATAAGGTACTGGTTAGACCAATACTGGAATATTTTTTCTCAATATGGAATCCTATATACGAGAAACACGTGAAATGACTCTTTCGATTTTTTTAACATTTTCATGTTAAAAAAAATACTCATAAATACCATCAATTATAGATACTACCGTTCTCGTCACCAAATGGACTACAATATAAACTTACAATATTATAACTTGGAACAGCTCTTCATAAGGAGAGACTTTTCATACAAGATATTCAATAACCTTATAGACTCTGATGCGTGTACCAAATAATTTTTGCTAAACTGTAACCCCAAAATTATTAGGAATAGACTTACTTCTCACCCACCGTCACACACAACCAATTACTATGGCAACTCCCCTCTCATTAGATGCACGAACGTATGTAATATGTCATCTAGATGTCCTTATTTTCCACCTCAAAACTAAAACTTTCAAAAAAAATTTAAAAATCAAATCTTACTTCAATTTTACAGCTCCTTTGGAGAAAATTGATACATCATCGGTAATTTATGAGTATATCACTTTAAACATATTTTCATTAGGATCCACTATAAATACCTAGAATAGTTTACAACTTGTAATAGTACATAAGTAACTTTAGTATGTGTTATCCTGTTCTGGGATGAACCCTCGAATTGTTCTTCTGAAGGATAACCTTGTACCTTGAATAAATAAATAAAATAATTATATGTTTATATTGTAGATCACACTGAGTGAATCAGCTGATTAACCTCTGCAACTTGTTCTTGCCTCAGGATGATAAAATGTCACCACGTTCTTAAATTTAATTATATTTCAATTAGAACGGAACAATGGTGAGCCCTCAACTCTTTTTATTATGCCATAAATATTTCAGAACCATTACGTCTCTATAAAATATGATGAAAAATCCCAAATTTGGACTCACTATAACAAAATATTGATATTTACACCGTTATTTATAACACAATCACGAATAAACTGAGAAATAAAGATTCTTTATGGCCATTCAACATAATAATGATGATAATGTACATTTCGAAAATAAGATAATCACTTACAAACAAACATGGAGAATCCCACTAAAACCAAAGTTGTGCGTGGGTACTCTTTTGTTGTTGAACGCAATATGTACAAATTTTGAAATGCCACATGCAACTGATCTATCTAATCGAAATATAAACAAAGTGTTCAATGTAGTACAAGATAAGTGATTCTTTGTATGGGTATAAAATTTTTTAAAAAAATAATAATAATCAAATATGAAATCGTTATGATAGTGGTAGTTATTTCGTTCAAAAAGTTAAAAAATTCGGTAAAACAATTTTCCTATTCAGGTCAAACATTAATCTTAAAAAAAAATCATGAGGTTTATATTGTTTATTTTGTGGATATTCATCTTGTACATTTCAGCAGAGTAGTTGAATATTTTACTGCTGAGGTAAATGTGCTGTCCAATATTTTTGTTTGTTCTGGTAACTTGTACGTTACCCCCAGATTTGTTCCTGGTATTATAGTTATGTTCAAAATTCTGAAAGATATTTTTAGTTTTGTAAATAAATGATATAATTTTAAACATGTAAAATTGTAGTTTGTCTTTTTTTTTTCTTGTACATTACTGTAATTTTTTATAGTACATCCATTTTCTTCAGGTGAGTATCAAGTAAACCACCCCAATTGAGGATGGCATATTGCAGTCGGGATTGTACTAACGCATGGTATATTGTTTTAAGGTGAGTTGTATCGAGAATAGATCCTAAATATTTGAATGCATATAACATATACCTGAGTGTTTCCAAAACATGCCTAACATGTACAACCCATCTGAGTTGGGGATCGATCGTGACACCTAGATACTCGATATGGCTGGCTCTGGTAATTTTCATGTTTTTCCGTGATTGTTGGTTGTCAATTCACGAAAATTTGTTAATTGTTAGTGATTTGTGATCAAACCAGTCTTTAAGTATGTTGATTTGATCCTCTACTTTCATTTTCAGGCTTACCCAGTCTTCGGCTGTAAATAGTATGGCCGTGTCATCAGCAAAACTAAACATGGATCCGTTGCACGTCAGGATGACTAGGCTGTTTATGTATAGGGAAAATGGTAGAGGGCCAATTACAGTGCCTTGTGGTATGCTATAACTGATTTCTGCTTCTGTGCTGAGAACATTATACATTTTTACAGCCTGCTTTCTGCCATTCAAGTAGGTTTTTAATAGTTTTTGGGAATTATCTCGCATACCTGAGAAACTTAGGGCGTCCAATAACTGGTTATGATCAACAGTTCGATACTGCTAGATCTAGGAATACACATAATGCTGGCCGTTTGTTGTCTATGTGTTTATAAATTCTGCTTGTGAGATCAGCTATCGCGTCGTTTATTGAATCCGTATTTCTTGCTAGATATCAGATTATACTTGTCAATACATGTCATTAGTCTAGATTTGAGTATTCTCTCGAATATTTCATTGAAGCTTGTTAACAGGAGATCGGTCTGTAATTGTTGATTATTCCAGGGTCTCCTTTTTCAGAATAGGTGTGACTATAGACTTCTTGAACGCATTCGGACATTGGCATTTTTGAAATATGTTATTCATAAGAGAAGTTGATAGGAGTGTTATTTCTTCCGATATTTCCTTTGAGATGTTCAGCTCCAATACCGTCAAATACAGGGGTTTTTCTGTATTTGAGTGAATTGATTATGTCAAGAATTTATTTTTCAATTACTGGGCTGAGAAAAATTGTGTTTTGGTTATTTTCTCAGCTAATTTTTTTCTATATTCTAAAAGAATGATTAAATAGGTTTGCCTTTATTTTTCCATTATTTGTTTTTGTTCCGTCCTCACATATTATTTCTTTCATTGAAATATCTTTGTCAACAGCGTTAATCCCATTCACAATGTTCCATAGTTGTTTAGAGCTATTTCAACTATTTTTCATTTCATTTTGGTAATATTTCTGTTCAGTTATGTTTGTCAGGCTCTGTAATCGAGGTATTTTTTCTTTTCAATCATGTTTTGGGGATCATTTTTGTACTCATGATATAATGAGTTTTTATGATTTATGGATATTACAAGCCCCTCAGTGATCCATTTCTTACTTTTGTGGTGAGTTTTTCGTGATTTTACCGTCTTTGTATTGTGTTTTATTATGCTACTCATTGTTTTAATTCGCCTGTTCATCTGTATTTTCCAGGCTATAGTATGAAGACCAGTTAAATTCTCTCATTCTTCACCTAAAAGTTTCGTAATTTACTTAATTTTCTATTTTGCTAATTCCCGTTAATCGTATTTCCTTGTTCAAATGGAATTCCTAGTATGGTGCATGTGATCTGTTATACTTGTTTCAAAAATTGCAGAGCTGCATGTATCATGTATATATTTTCGAGCTCATGTATATATGATCAATGCATGTTCTCGATTCGCCCTGTACTCTCGTCCATTTGTTAATCATGGAAATGAAATTATGCTCACTCATATTGTTGAGGTAATTTGACACTACTTCTGTTTCATTTTGAATATCCAAAATATCACCTATGATAATATGATAGTCTGTATTAAGATTTTTTGTTTGTTCTAGGTAATCATCAACATGCATTACAAATTCTTCGGCCTTTGTGGAGGGTGACCTGTACAACGTTGTTATCAGGGATGTTTCTACCTCAAGGGTTAATTCAATCTCTATTGCTTGCATCCAGCTATATGTACTGGTTTGTGATTGAATTCAATTTGTTTTTCAATAAAAACGATGACACCATCATTTTTATTGTACTTACTTTGGCTATATAACATTTCATAACCGTCAATATTGAAAATATCTCTACAATCCGAAAAATCGAAGGTTTCTGTTAATATAATCAGGTCAAAGTCCACGATTATTTGACTCAAAGTTATTTTGAGTTCATCAAGATTTTTTCTAATACTTGTTTGATCTGATGGATAATTTTCAGAAGGTGTTTGTTTGCCTCTTTATCAACCATGGTGTTATTTAGTTTCATCAAATTGTAATACTCAACAGTGTTTATCGGATTGTAATTACAATGTCTCATGAGTTCTTTCATAATTATGTGCTATTTTTGTATAATATGAATGAATAAGTGAATTGGTGTATTTATAAAAAGTGTTTGAGAATTAAAATTGGTCAGTTAACGATTTGAGGTAGATTCGAAAGTAAAATAAGTTGAAAAAATCAAATTGAGAGAGACTCAAAATGATTATTGAATAAAAATCACATTGACCGATCACACGACATATTTAAAAATGATTAGGAATGAAAAAAGAAAATCTCACATAACTATAGTACTAATTTTTTATTGGGTTCTTCTGATATATGTAGTTTAATTTTGTAGGAAATTATAGTAGTGGAGAGAAATGGAGCTACTTGTTAGAGCGATGACTTCTTTTTCTCTCTCTAACTGAAGCTCCTGCAGCTGACTGTCTTATGGTTTTTTTGGGATCGCTTGCCTTGGGAGTATTTGCAGTATTTTTTCTAACTGGCCCTTTGGACGTTTCTAGAAGTTGTTGAATATCTTTATGGGGTTCAAATTTCTTCTCTGGATTTCTGATGTTTGGTGTTGCTGGTGCGCTGTTCA
>JAFIRS010005423.1:0-57598 GCA_018342105.1 Gonioctena quinquepunctata | reverse complement strand
AGGTCGATTCCTATTGTCAATTTGACAATTTACAGTATGAAAAAAATACCTTCTTGTACCCCTCTGAATTATGGGAACCCTCAAAATTTAAATGAAAAGGGGGGGTCGGTGACCCCTATGTTCAAAAGGATTTTAATTCACTGTTCAGCCATCTTACGTTTAATTTGGTGAAATCATAACTGAGAAAATGTTTTTTAAAATTAAAAAATTTTTTTGATATTTGGGAATTTTAAGGAAAATAATGTCACATAATGTTTAGGGAGTATTTTTCAATTTAAAGTATATAAATGTTAAAAAATGATCACCATTCGCTTCTTGACAATAACAAATCGATCTTGGAATTCTTATCATTTGGAAGGACCTGGGGTTCCGTTGTTAATTTTTCCATTATCCAATTTTTAAACTGCAATATTGTCTGGTCTGATGAAATATTTTTTTTTGATTTCAAAATAACCCTAAGAAGTCACGAGATGAGTCAAATCGGATCTAGGCCCCCTGAAATCATTCCATTTTCAATCCACCCATTAAAAAAAACTTTGTTCAAATAATCTCTAACAATACTTTTTGTAATGCGTTGGATCATTTTGGATATTAACATGGAAAAGTTTTTTTTAATGTAGGTGTAAAAATTTCTATCAAAAAAACCCTAGAAAAACCTAAATCAACTGTGTTTAAAAAAAGGGCCAAAATTTTGTTGTTAATGATACCAGCCAATTTTAACTTTTTTGGGATATTGTGTGAGCCTCCCAAATGAGGTTTTTTTTTCTGCTCCAATCAAAAGGTTTTGTCTTTAACCCATTCCTTTTTAATGAACAGAAACCCTTTCTAGAAAAACACGTTTATGAACTGCAAATTTGCTTTCATTCTGTCATTATCGTTCACAGGTTTGTCCTTCTATCAGGATCATCCTCATTTAACTTCTGAACCAACTGAACTTTATAAGGATGGTATTTTTCTTTATGTAAAGCTCTAAATTCGAGGGTTACTTACATCATTGTCGGCGGCAATTTTGTCTACTTGTCATATGCGGATTTTCCTCAATCGTTAACATTACATTTAACTTTTTTTTCCTGATCCAATTTAACATTTCGACTTGATTTTTGAATAGATTTTACATGTCCAGTTTCATGAAATTTTGTTTCTATTATGCTAACTGTAGACTGTGAGACGTGTTGACCAGGAAATTTATTATTAAACATTTCACAAACTTCCTCAACACACATATATTTTTCAATTCACTGACGTGTGTCAGCACCTCATAAATATCAAAATAACAGTAGTCTACTAGATTGACATTACATTATTTACGTGGGTTTTGCGAATAATTTTTTGATATCTTGAACGTCTTTTCTGACTTTTAGACAAAACAGATAAAAAAAAAATACCCGATTATTTCTTATGGGGTTGTTTGAAATCAAAGTATATTTATAGACCAGACAATATTGCAGATTCTACAGAGGTCCTACAAAATGTTGTAGGGGGGAAATTCCAGATCGACTTGTCAAAAAAGGGAAAGGTGGCTTTTGAACATTTAATTTAATTGTAAAATCAATTGAAAAATACTTCCTAAACATTATGTGACATTATTTCCTTCATTCTATCTGAAGTATCAAAATTTTACAAAGTTGAAGTATGAAAGTTTTCCACTTTCATTTGGACAGCTTAGACCAAATGTCTCTTCTTCTTCTTAAAAATTGTACAATTTTTGACGTTGACATTTTAGGTTATGTTAATTCCAACCTCGATGCTGTTATTTTCCCACAAGGGGTTTTTCGGCTTTTAAAAAAAGTTACCAGTTATGTTTGTGTTACAAATATTATTCCATAAATCTAATTGTTGCTCCATGTTTTACATGTTTTATTGCTGTTTTTTACATCTTTTTGTATTTCCCCGAAAACGACCATTCTTGCTAACATTGTAAGTGAAGTTTTTTTTTTATAATTTCAACATACTATAGTAGTTTCACCTTTGTAGCTCCTGATGATGACAATATTCATTGTCGAAATATAATGTTATAAGAGTACATTTGCGTTTGCTGCTGTCCCAAAGAATTTCTCAGACTTATATATATATATATATATATAAATATGAAATATATATATGTATATATATATATATATGAAAGAGAGTAATATCGAGGGGACTGTTGAAAACAAAATGGAAGGCTGGCTTCTGTTTGTTGACTCCGTTGATTTGTCGTTTTCTACCAAGTGTTGTTCATTCTTCTTCACCGTACTGATGAGGGCCGAGAGCCCGAAACACGTGTCTACGGTTAACACTTTTCTCTGAGGGCTATGTCCATTAAATTCCTTCCATTATATATATATATATATATATATATACGTTTTAACTAATTTATTTTATATGTGTATGAATGAAGGAAGAATTCAAATGATATTGATTGAGCTTTCTCAATCATGGATCATCTATATCATGGAACATTTGTTTATCGTTTGATAAAACCCATTTTTTTATTTTTTTATTGAATAAAGTTATTGAGTTTATATTTGTCAGCTTCATTGGTAACAAGGTCCTCAATTTAGTACCAATAAATACGAAGTATCGTTGACCAATCGTTTACCTGACTCTAGGGCATTGTAAGCCTTGATTTTGGAACGAGTGCTGTAATCATGATTGATTCGACTCATTTAGTTGGACTTATATAAAAATGAATATACAGTTCGGCAGTATAATTGTCTGATATCCATTATATTTCCATCTTTATATAGCAAGTCCGAAGGGTATAGTAACGCTTTCCTGAAGATTATTCTCAGGAATCTCTTCTGAATTACTTCTATACAATTCATTACTGATTTTCTGAGGCCTCCCCAGCCTAAGATACCGTATTGCAGGATTGATCCGACCAATGCGTGGTATAGCATTTTCAGACGGCTTATTGAGATAATTGTTTTCAGTTGATGAAATTCGAAAATAACTTTTTTAGGTTTTTAACAATCACTTGTGCATGTACATCTCACTTAAGGAATGGATCTATATCAATTCCCAGATACCAGACAGTTCTAACTATGCCGATTTCAGAATTATTTACTCCAATATTATTATAATCAGGTAAATATTTTTCATACGAGGTGAATGGTAGAATTTTGTTTTTTTTACCGATAACTGTTAGTTTATTTTTACCTTACCATGCAAATATTTTTTTAGGTCGTCTTCTGTCGTTTTTTTTACATCATCCCATGATTTGCCTTCGTATAAAAGAGCAGCGTCATCTGAAAAATGATATTATGGTACTTGGTGATTGCAAGATCAAGTAGAGAGTTTATATAGATTATAAAACAATATTGGCCTGAAACTGTTCCTTGTGGAACGCCACAAAATGAGTTCTCTTTACCAAAATATCCTGGATGGCTCTCTTTGTTCTCGGTCATTCTGATAATATTTCAGGAGATCTTGCACTTTTTTGGGCGAAACCCAAACAATTGAGTTTAACTAGTAAAAGACGATGACTCACCGTGTCAAACGCCTTTGCCAGGTCTAGGAACACCCCCAGACATGGTCGTTTATTATCAAGGGCAGAGTAAATATGAGAAGTCAATTTGGCAATGGCATCTTGTGTTGACAGATTTGTTCAAAAGCCAAATTTACTGGGCGAGATAATATTATTTTTATTTAGGTAGTTAACGAGTCGTTTGTTTTACGATCTTTTCGAATATTTTAGATATACCGGATGTTAATGATATCGGTCGATAATTTTCTATTTTACACTTAATACCATTTTTTATAGAGTGGTTTTGATTTTTGCAATCTTGAAGTGGGAGGTACTATACCTTTTTTTCAAAATAATGTTTATCATAAAGCACAACTACAATCTATAATCTAGTCAAGATCTCAATGACTACAGATAATTGACTTATATTAAAATTGGCAAATTTTGGTCTGTTGCAGAAATACTCGTACTTGTTACCCGATATACTATGGCTTTAGATTTAGCATTCTAGACTAGTAGATAATTTTTATAATATCTCGAAGTATGATATGAGTCTATATTTAAATCACCGCAAAGATGTTCCAAAAATGTACAATATTGCCCTTAAAAAAGGTAATTTTCACCACCAGGCAAACAGTTAACGATGATTATGCTTGAATTTTGCATTTAATTGCACATAATTCGATATGTTGTTCGATAGAAAAACCAAAATTAATCTATGAATTTTGTGATAATAAATTTCGGCCCAAATGGCACCCACATCCTTTCATAGAAGATCGACTTAACTATGGATAAAGAACCCGGTACATAAAACCAACGGTAACTCATTTGTGGGTATCCATTTTGAAAATCACAAAAATGAATATTGATAACGACGTGAACAATAAACACTTCACAATATTAGCGGCAGCAACGTGATGTTCCCGCAGAGAGGAAGGGGTCAACGATTTAACAGTGGCGTCACGCTCTTTCTCCAAGGTCATGGAGGCGATTTGAAAATCAGCGTTTAAAAACTGTAGCATTCTCAAAAAAATTTTTTGAGCAACGTAGGAAAAAATTAATAATAAAGTCGTATGCGTAGATTCCAAATAAGCAATAAAAAAATTCATGTCCCAACCTAGTTCCCCAAATCACACAATTCATACTTTAGTCATATTGGCATATTTGACGACACAAGAAAATGCAAATGTATTCCTTTCATGAAATTTCTCACACTTTGCATTTTGAACTGTTCATTCATGTGAACTCTTATTCTTTAGTATTTGTCTCGGGGTTTAACTTTTTATTTTATTTTTTTCACCAAAATTAAATTTTATCGAAAAGTAAAATTTGGTTTCTGCGTCTAAAATTTGTATATTTAGGAAAAGCTCTTTTGGGCCCGCGGCCATCTTCGTGTTTATCCGTCATGAAAATAAAAAATCATCTTGATTAAAATAAATCTTGTATATGAATGAATATCTAAAATTATTTTTTTTTCGATAATTACAGATACCATATAGGAATTTGTCAAGAGAAAGATATGTAGGGATTTTCACATGTGTTATATTTCCTGGTTCAAAGAATCCCCATTTATAATTTGGTTCCCAAAAATAAAAAATTGCCCCAACTTTTGGGATATTTCACATTTTTGATTTGAAAATTCAGTCAACCCTAAACCCTTTGCTCATTGCTCAGATATACACATACACGGAATACAGAATTATACCAATTCTTTTTGAAAGAAACATTCTCAATTGAATATCGAATAGAAAGATTTTTCTGTGAATTGAAAATCCACGATAAAATGAAGTTATTTTTTTGTGAATGTCAACAGAAAACAGCCTTCCTCTAGTGAATGCGATGCTTCTCTTGCGTCAATGTGTAAAGGGAAAGATTTCTGAGTAGTACTGCCTTTTGGAAAACATTCTTCTTTTTCCTCATTCATCTTTATGAGTTCTAATTAAGACTGGAATAGAGAATCGAATAACTATCTGTATAAAATGCAAATTTTTAATTTTTTGATTTTTTTTCGAGTTAGGGTCTTTTCAGAATATATATCAGTTCAATGTAACCACTCGCGATATACTCGCGATCCGCGGGTAGTTCAACTCCTTTGCACCAATCACCGCGCGCCATTCCCATTTCGTACCTTAAAACAAAACGGAGAAAAAGTCAATTCCCGCATGACTACGCGATCGCAACTGGTGTCCCGTTCAGTTCAATGCATTTCTTATGGAGAAATCGCGCTCCGCTAATTTCTATGAAAACCATCGAAACCTTTGCAATTGAACTGTGGAAACTAATTACGATTCAAAGAACCGTCTATACAAATATCTTTTCCCAAAGAAAATTTCACATTAAACGTGAATTGCAAAATTACGATTAATTTACGAAGAAAATGTGCAATAGATTTTTCATACTCATTCTTTCGAATGAAAATATCTTGTTCTGGGAAACGAGCCGTTCAGAATAATACATTCGGGAGTGCAAAGACCGTTCCGCCCGCAAATCAAGATATTTCATAATCTAATTCTCCCGTACAATTAATCTATAACCAAATTAATTTTCCGTATCGAAGGAATGCGAGAGATGGCCCAGTTAAATTTCAGTTTCTCGGGGTTCATCTCGGTTCGTCAACCGATCTGACCCAAATCTGATAGCGCCATCCCTTTTCGGATTATAAAATCAATTGTTAGGGTGGGTCAGGTACGACAGGTTGATAATCCAATCTCTTCAACAGCGGCGTGCTCGTGACGAGTGGCATCTCAATCCTGTGCGACCCTTCCATACTATAATTAGGCCCCGACTTTAATTATTAATTAACTTATATTCACTGTTGAAATAGTCTGCAGCCTACTTCGGTAGAAGATATAAGTTTTTGAAATATTCCAAAAATAAGTAAATGCTCGCAATTATGCCTCTTTAAAAATGTGTGAATTCGGACATTCACGCATTCAAATAAAAAAAATTTAGAAAGTAGGTTCCATGAACCTTTAGCCATTACTTCGATACGTTCCTTCCAAAGTTACAATTACTTTTTCTTTGTATAGGCGGTTTGTGGTACACTCGTGAACAAACCAACAAGAAACCAAGTGCGAGTTGGAATTCAAAATTTTGTGTTCCGTAACTAACCAAAATTTCAAGAACGAGGCGGGCAAGGGCAGTACGCGTTCTGCACCCAGTCCAAAACGCCAAGTCTGAGCTTGTAAAAATAAAAGTGGGTTCCGTACCCTAAATTTAAAAATTAGCTTTTTCGGTTCTCACGAATGTACCAGGGGTATCAAAACATGGTTACAATAAAATACTATTCTAATATTTACATATCGTAACCCTAATACTCTATTGCCTAGAAGTGTATATACCAAGGATGAGATTTTCGAAATCGGCAAAAATAGCGATTTTCGTAACAAAACGACTTCGGAGAAAATTCATTTTATAGAACGAGAACATGACAGCACCATGGACTCTGAGAAACAATAGCCATATTTCCAAGTAACTTTCCGGAATAAAGTAAAATTGGAAGGGAAAGTTACGAAGAGCTGTAACATCTGGATAATAAGAGCACATAAGGGCGAAGAAAAACCTAGGAAAACGGCGAGGAAACACTGAAAGCAGGAGGCCCCTCCCACAGAACCCCTCTGCTTTCAAAGTTAACTAAAAAGTCTCAAGAATCGGAAAACTGTACATATTTTGTATATATTCAAGGCAGAAAGAAGTGAACTATAGAGACGAATAGTTACACAATTCAATTTGGACAGAAAAAGTGAAAATTTCAGAAGGTTAGTGGAGTTCAGTACACAAGTGAGTACAAGAGCTCCACAGCCAAACTGTTTAACAAATTTTCCCTGGAATCGTATAGTTCGAAATTTTCGACTCCGCCCACTTCTGTTGAATAGACCAATCGGAGTCGAGAAATATTAATCGAAACTAAAACGAAGTTTCTAAGTCAGGAAACATTAGAACCGAATCGAGAGACAACAAGATGGAAAAAAATCCAACAAGAAAGCTAGCTAAGCTAGATAAGTTGGGAAAATTATTCCCTATGTTCAATAGGGAAATGATAGAGGCAATTATCGACTATGAACATGAAATATGGTTGGTAGCTTCCAAAGAAAATGAAGGAAAGATTAAGGAATTTCCAAAAGATCCAAAATTCGAGAAACACAAAGAGAAATTTGATATAATGAAGAGTAGAGAAATGGACGACGAAAACGAGAACGATTTCGAAGAACTCATCGAGGAATTCTACCTGGACGAGTCCTATACTATACTGAAAAACTATGAAATTGCCAGAAAGCAGATATATAAAAACGATGAAGGACAAAAGCAAACTGTCGAAAACATAGTGTATAAGGAATTCTTCTATAGAAGGGCCAAGCTAAGACGATTCTTAGCATGGACTGTAGATGTAATATCAGGGAAGCAAATGAAGCCATTAGAAAATCCAGGCTTGTACACCGAGGAAAATAGCAAATTCACAGAAAAGTGGTGTCAATCAGACCCTAATAGCTTTAGAAGATATACGGAAAAACTTGAGAAAATGCGAGAACATGAGATAAGAAAAACGCAAAGTATAGAAAAGCAGAAAACAAATCCAGAAGACATCAGAAAGGACGAAAATATGGATACCACATCCAGTCACGAGAACGTGGAGGGATCCAAACCGGAGGAACTCTACGTAAGACTTGAACGATTAGACAAAGAGGATCTCAAAAAAAGGGAAGAGTTATGGGAAAAGGAAATATTAGAAGATAACCTAAGGGAAAAAAAGAAGAAAGAGGAGAAACTAAATAAACAAAAGCAAAAGGACATAATCAACAAGGGGAAAGCGCAAACGCCGTTGAAAAAAGCGGCTGCAAAGGCACCCTCGGAGAAAAGCCCGCTACAAACAGCATATGAAGAAGATCAAAAAGAACTTATAGCGAAAGAGGCCGAACATAAACGGCAATTAGAAATCTATAGACGAACGAAGGAATTCCATGAACTTCAAAGAACTAAAAGGAAAGAAAGCGCAGCCGAGGAATATTTTGAACATCTATCGGAAAGCGCAAAGGAAGAACGGAATGAACAACAGGAACCAAAAGAAAGAAGAAGTACTCTCCCACAGGAAGATGACAACCTGGAAGATGAGTACTTCAACTACTTAGCGTCATCTGACGATGAAACAACATCAGAAGAGTGCATTTTCAGTGATGGGGGCACGTACATGGGTCAAACCATTACACCTCGCTCTGGAGAAGATATAAGTTTGCTAGAAGACCAAGGAAAGGAAAATATGGAAATCAATAAACAACAACAGGAAACAAACATTGAGGAGGAAATACCACATATCTTCCAAAACCCACAACAAAAAAGGGAAAGAAAAACAAGAAAAAGGAGGAGTTACCCAAGATAACAGAACCCCCCCAATAATATAAAAAGAAAGCCTCTACTGAAAGAAAAGGCAATTGCAGAGCTTAATAAGCTTTGTAAAAGAGATGTGAACGCAAAGTACACACAGCTGAATACCCACATTCATACAGAGTGTGATGAGGATTTTATGGTAGTTAAGGAGTTCATAAAAGAGAGAGGTATAGGATTTTTCACCTTTACCAACAAGGCTGAAAAACAACACGCCTTTGTCTTGAAAGGACTCGACAATGAACCAGCAGCAGATGACATCAGTAAGTGGCTATTAAAAGAGCACGACCTGAAAACCTTCAACATATACCAGATGAAGAAAACCAAAAGACCACTATACTTAGTGATAACCTCAGGAGACATCACTTTATCATACCTGAAAAAGCAAGTGAAAACTCTACACAAAACAGTAGTAGACTGGGAAACCAGGAAAACAGATGGCGACATGACACAATGCAGGAGATGCCAAAGGTGGGGGCATGCCGCAAGAAATTGCAATCTCCCACCTAGGTGCCTGAAGTGCGCTGAAAAACACCTGACAAATGAATGCCGAAAAAGCCCAGATACACCGGCACGATGTGCCAACTGTATGAAAGAGCACCCGGCAAACTATCGGAAATGCGTGGCTTATATCACAAAAATGGCAGAAAAAGAAGGCCAAGCCATACTACATCCCACAAGGAATATCGGACAAACGAGAGATAGAACATCCAACACAAGAGAGCCAATCCGTCCCTCAGTAGGCCCACGAGGGCGAGAACCATGGCGTTACCCAAGCACCTCAAGACAGCCAAATGACGCGGGACCCCAAACCAGAGTGGAAGAGGGGGGAGGCCTGACCCGGCAGATTTTGGCACTGACTCAAGTGCAACTGCAAAGCCAAGAGGCTATGACACAAATACTACTGACAATACAAGACATTCAGAGAATGCTAGTAATCCAGACACAAATATTACAACAGCTTGTCGCAACGCAAGCGGCTGAGGTGCCGAGGGACGTGTGGGGGCTGCGGCATATGCCGCAAATCCCTCTACTCTGTCCCGAGGCACAGCAGTCGTAAGCAAAACCGACAAGCTGAATACAGGAAACATAAAAACACAAACACATACAACACAAAACCAACATAAAAATGGAAAAACACAACTACTTTTAAACACACACAAATCACACGACAAACCCCTAACCAGGTTTTTTACATTAACTTTTCCTGGGAATAAACTGCAAAAATCAATACTCATAAAGTCAAAAATCCCAAAGTAAAAACAACAAACTCTAGCATAAACGATAAGTAGGAGGCTGGAAAAAAAGACACAAAAAGACATGCACGGACTTGAAAGCTCAAGAGGACAGTGTTAAGATCTGCTGGGGGGGGCTCACTCCTTGTTCATTCGAAGGTAATAGCCCGTCTTGGGACCGTTACGTTTCCCGGATGCTTGCAAAGGCATCCGGAGGAGCGTGTCGGCCCTCTCCGGGCTGGGGGTTGCGCACAACCGTCAGCCTGTATCATGGTACAAATATTGTAAATATCTGTAAATATGTATATAGTTAGTTTTTAAGTCAAACATGAAATGTAAATACTGAAAGTCACAAATAAATTTTATTGGATTGGATTGGATTGGTAGCATTCAACGTGGTATGCCGTTGCCCAGATAGAAGATATTCATTCCATTTTCTGGGTTCTTTCTCACCCTAGAAGTAAAAAAATAACACATTTCTGTGCTTGAATGAAGAATCCAATGAAAGTACATTTGTTGGAATTGAGGAAAATTTATGGTATGATATTTCTCCTTTTTGTGAAAAAAATAAAATAATAAACTATTTTTTTTTGCAAAAAATGGGAAGAAAAACCCAAAAATTTTCTTCAGACAAAAATTCCTGAAAATATCTTTATTTAATCTCTACAGTGTCCTATGGTGGGCTTAAAGGAAACCAAAAGTTAACCTAGTTAGGTCCCTAGGATTTAGAAAAGTCTTTCTGGAGGAAATCCCAGGGATAGAGAAAAAGTGTTTTTTATCTACATCCCCAGTATAGCCCCAGTATGAAAACCATATATCCCGAGATCTTGGCGAATTTCTGATGGATATCCTAAATCATCTCCAGGGGGATTCTGATTACAGGGCTTTACAGTATAAATCACGAAAAAATTACCAAAACTTTTTTGTTACTATTTAACACTTGAAATGAACCCAAGTTGGGGTCAAGTTAGTGTCGCCAATTATATTTCTCAGAATCGGTATTGCTAATCCTGCGTTCAAACAGGAAGACTGTATTCGAATTCGAAACCCCATATCCTATTCAAGTATCACACCAACAGACTTTTATATTCTTGTCTGTGGACCTACATTCTTATTTTCCGAGCAAACAGTGAATCGTTCAACGAATGAAGATGCAGGAATTTCAAATGGCATCACTTAAGAAAACTGTGGTTGTTGTTGTGGAAAAAAATAACGCTATAAAGTCCATTAATAATCCTCAAACCTCACTCGATGAATTGGTTATAGAAACCACTAATTCTCTCTCATCTGCTTCTCCTGCAGCCACTCTTATGATAGTACCTTCTTAAGTCGGCACACCTACTAAAACTTTATCTGCACTCCAACAAAACGCACCATATTGTAACGTAAATAAACTTAACTTGGTTTTACTAATTTATTTCACACTTAAATTTACAACTAATTCATATTACTAACTACGCCACTGTATCGCTTGACGTTATCGGCTGCTCAGACTGACCACTCCCTCTTGAGGGCTGCCTATTTATCTCCGTTACAGAATTCTCGATGTTTCCAATTCTGGCGGTTGGCAACCAGCATGTTCCAGTTATTTCCAATATCGACCGTTGTTATCCGCGGCGGCGTGCTTGGATTGTTCTCGAATATCTCCGGGGATGACATCATCGTTGTCGATGGCAACGAATAAGGCGACAGGTCCGGCCTAGGTTCGTTACATTGCCCCCTTCTTAAAGACATTTCGTCCCGAAATGTCATCCTTGGAGTGTGACGATATCTGCATGACTCCCCATATTTGCACCGTGAAGTTCGATGGAAGTAACACTCCACGGTCTTCATGACCGGTCGTGGAAGAGGGTTACAGCAAACCAAAATCTTGACGCCGCTGGATCTGAATATCGCCTCCAGCATACTTCTTATGACTCTCCAGTCCAACCCATCAATACCACAGGACAATTTTGGAATTGCTAGATCCACCAGATTCTGGTCCACCATAGTGTCTCTTAGTTTGGTGAGACTCTTCCAGACATCTTCATAGGACGGTTTATCTTGGGAATGCCTCTTGGTAACTAGGTAGTAGATGTTTCTCTGGCCTTTCTTCAACTGTAGCACCCCACCAACTTCTTGATTCTACTCCCGCAGTGTTTGGAGTTGACCAAATTTCTTGGAAAACACTACGGCGATGCCCCTGGACATTCGAAGATCTTCTGCCACACAGTGCGCTAGTGCGTAGTCAGCAGGCACCTCGAAAAGGTCTCGTGACTCCTCTCTAGTAACCCCATGTAGAACTTTCTGCCCGTTTGAATACAAGGACATGAACTTCTCGAACGTCATATCATCCTCCGGTGGCTTGAGGGTGCGAACTTGGTTATGGTTTCCAGCGTAAGGGGCCAACCTGTTGAAATGGACGACCCTTGGTTTCCCTCGGGGTGGCTTATGGATTCGGTACACAAGGTCGTTTATCCTTTTCACGATCTTATACGGGCCTTCCCACGAGTTCCGCAACTTGGTGATAGTCCACGACGACGTTTGGGGTTGTACAGCCAAACCAGGTCATCAACCTTAAATCCTCCAGCGTCGGCCTTGATGTCATAGGTCTTCTTCATTTTATCGCTGGCACTCTGGATGTTCAACCGGACTCGTTCGTGGATGTCGTCCATTCTCTGCCGAAGTTTGCTGACGTAGTCCTCTCCCGCAGTGTCTTGTCCTGGCGGTATCCCAAACTTCAGGTCACAAGGCAGTCGCAGTTCTCGGCCCATTATAATACTAGCAGGAGTTTGCGGTTGACTCGTGTACTGCGGATCGATAGGCCATCAGGAACAAATAAAGATACTGGTCCCAGTCTCTTTGATGGTCAGAGACAACCTTGGACAAGTGGCGGTTGATCGTCCTGTTCATCCGTTCCACCATTCCATCGGACTGCGGATGTAGGGCCGTGGTTCTTGTCTTGCGGATGTTCAGCAGTAGACATATTTCTTGGAACAGGTTGGATTCGAAATTTCTGCCTTGATCCGAGTGCAGCTCCATTGGAATACCGAATCGACATATCCACTCTTTCACCAAGACGTCGGCGACGGTGATGGCTTCCTGGTTGGGCAGGGCATAGGCTTCTGCCCACTTACTGAAGTAGTCCATTGCCACAAGGATGTATTTATTCCCGTGGTCGGATACGGGAAACGGGCCGGCGATGTCAATGGCGATTCTCTCGAACGGGCTGCCTACGTTGTACTGACGCATCGGGGCCTTGGGTCGTATTCGAGGTCCATTGCTAGCAGCGCATACAGCGCACATTCTGCACCAGTCCTGGACGTCAGCTTGACAATTGGCCCAGTAAAACCGTTGCCTCACTTTCTGCAGGGTCTTCGTCACTCCCAGATGTCCTCCAGTGACTCCATCATGGATTTCCCGCAGCACTTCCTCTCTTCTGTTCCTGGGAACAATTATTTGGCGTCTGTCTTCCCCACCAATATCGGCCTCCAACACACGTTTCAGGATCCCATTGTCCAGAATAAGAGAGTTCCATTGTGCCCAATAGGACTTAACAGCCGGCGAGTAACCTGCGACTTCCTGCCATGATGGTCTTCGATTGCCCTTCTTCCAGCTGACGACTAAGCGAAGGTCGGGGTCTTTCTCTTGGTCTTTCTGGATCTTGATGTCATTCCAGTTGTCATCCATTGCCGCGGTTCTACAAAGTGTTGCTTCTTTCTCTTCTGCTCGTCGGCAATGTGAGCAATCATCTGGACATGGTCTTCGCGACAAGGCATCTGCATTCTTATGGCTAGTTCCGGCTCGATGTTCGATCTCGAAATCGAATTCTTGGAGTCTCTCGATCCAACGTGCTACTTGACCCTCAGGATTTTTGAACTGTAAGAGCCATTTGAGAGCTGCATGGTCAGTTCTCAACAGGAATCTTCTTCCATACACGTACTTGTAGAAGTGCTCCACTCCCTTTACAACAGCTAACAGCTCTCGCCTGGTGACACAGTAATTGCGCTCTGGTTTGCTAAGCGTCTTGCTGAAATAACCAATGACCTTCTCCTGTCCCTCCTGGATCTGAGATAGGACAGCTCCAAGTCCCACGTTGCTGGCGTCCGTATCCAAAATGAATTTCCCTTTGGGTAGGGATAGCTCAGTATAGGTGCGTTGATCAAAGCTCCTTTCAGCTTCCTGAATGAGTCTTGACATTCTTCGGACCACTGGAACTTTGTTTGGCCTTCCGTGAGCCTGGTCAGTGGTTTAGCGATGTTGGCAAATCCCAGCACATATCGGCGATAGTATGTGCATAAACCAAGGAAACTTCGAAGTTGGTGAATGTCTTTTGGGATGGGCCAATCCTTAACAGCTTTGATCTTCTGGTCATCCACTGCTACTCCTTCCCCAGAGACAACGTGGCCGAGGTATCGTACTTCTTTTTGGAACAGATGGCATTTCTTAGGGCTCAGCTTCAATCCGGAGTTCCTCAGTCGCAGGAATACTTCCTCCAAGTTTTTCACGTGGTCCTCGAACGATCTGCCGACCACAATTATGTCGTCGAGATACACTAGACACGTGTTCCATGAGAGTCCCTTCAGTACTGTTTCCATCAATCTTTCGAATGTGGCGGGAGCATTACAGAGCCCGAATGGCATAACGGTGAACTGCCACAATCCTGAGCCGATGGTAAAAGCAGTCTTTTCTCGATCTTCCTGAGCCAGTTCTACTTGCCAGTATCCACTCTTCAGATCAAGGGCCGAGAAAATCGTGGAACCAGCCAACGTGTCTAGGGTGTCATCTATTCTCGGGAGAGGGTAACTGTCCTTCTTCGTGACATTATTAAGTTGGCGATAGTCTACACAAAAGCGTGTCGATCCATCCTTTTTCTTCACCAGTACGACTGGAGAGGACCAGGGACTGTCAGATGGTTCGATAACTCCTTCTTTTCCCATATCGCTGACTATTTTGTCAGCCTCTTCTTTATTGGCAAGAGGAAGTCTTCTTGCTGATTGCCGGATCGGCCGGGCACCTCCAGTATCAATCTTGTGCTGGACCACATTAGTTCGACCCCCTTTTCCTTGTCCGGTATCGTAGATGTCTTGGTACTTCTTGACCAAATCTCTTAGTTTGGGCTGTTGAGCTGGTTTTATGTCTTTGGAAGAGATGGCAACTAGTTTTTCTAGTTCTGTGGGCAAGTTGTTGGGTTGGCTAATCGTACCTCGTACGCCCCGGATCACAGATGAAACTGACGAGCAGTGCCCCAAAATTGTTCCTTTCTTCAAGGTCACTGGGAAATAATTGACATTCATGACCCTTACCGGCACAAATTTGTCGGCACGCAACAAGGTCTTCCCTAGTGCAATCCCTCGTCCAATTTTCTCATCATGAAGTTTGGGCTCGAACATCACCACGTCTCCACTGCTCGCACTCCCGTCTAGGCGAGCCTCCAGAATGGTTTCAGCCCTCTCAGGTACGCTTACATCTTCAGCCAACAGCACACGGATCAAATCCTCACTTCTCCCATGAAGCATCAGCTCTTCTCCGTTGACACGTAGGACGCCGTCTTTGAAATCCAATCCAAACCCTCTGGAATTCATGATGTCCATTCCGATGATTGCATCGTCTTCGATGTCCGCTACAAGTGCCTGATGTTTCACTTTAGTGCTGCCCAAAATTATTTCAATCGGTAGCTCGCCATATACAGTAGCTGGCGCCCCTGTTGCTGTGCGTAGCTTCCAAGTTGTCGGTTCAATCCGTTCCGGTGTTCTGGCAAAGGAAGGCCCGAGAATTGTCCTAGTCGCACCTGTATCTAGCAGCATGGTGCAAGGCTCGTTATTGATGAGACCGTCTACGAAGACACCTTTGTTCTGTCGTTGAAGGATAGCGACATATGCGTTGTTAACCGGGGCTTGCCGGACACATGCCGACGATTGTTCCTTTCTCGTCGACCTTCTTTAGTTTTCCTGCATCGGAGTCGATGAATGTTGGACATTTGCTACGCACATGTCCAATTTTGCCACAATTCCAGCATCTTATCTGTCTTTTCTCAGGCAACACTTCCTTCATCACTTTTCTTATGGCAGCTTCCAAGTTAGCAGGCTCCTGTGAGTCTTTCTCAATCGTTTGAACTTTATTTTGGCTTTTGCAGCATTGTTTTGCTGCTTCGAATTCCAAAGCGCGTGCCAGTGCGTCTACGAGATGTGTTGGACGAGCTAATATCAACGCTTGTCTGGTTTCTTGGTCACGGAGTCCATCCAAGAATGCCTGAACCGCTAATCGCTCCATTACATTTTCCGGTATGGCTGGATATGCGAGACGAACCAAGCGTACAATGTCAGTTTCAAATTCTTGTAAGGATTCGCCCGATTTCTGACAGCGATTTTTCAGCTGGGAGTGGTATACGTGTTCCAAATGGGCGTGGCCATATCGTAATTCTAGATGTTTAATCAGCTGATCATAGTCCTCCTGTTCTTGGGCGGTGAGAGTTTGTAGAATATTTGTCGCTTCTCCACGTAATGCAAGTGTTAGTGCTACAGCTCTTTCCCCTGCATTCCATCCGTTTGCTTTGGCCGCTGCTTCAAACTGCCGGCGGTAATTTGCCCATGGAGTTTTTCCGTCGAACTGAGGCGGCTTCATGGAAAGCTTCCCTATTTCAGAAATGACCTTGACATCTTGTATACCCTCTTGAACCTTATCCAAGTTCAAACTCAAGTCCAGCATTGCATTTTTGTTAACCATCTCTGTGGAGGGCGCACTATCAATTCGTTTTTCCAGCTTACTGATCGTTTCCTTCATCTTGTCCATCTCTGCCTCGACGGTTCCTATTCTTTTTTCTAGACGATTCGCCACACCACAGAGTTCTTTTTTTAGGCCTTCTGTGTTTTCTAGGAGCTTATCTTCCAGGCTTCTTGAATTTTCTTGAAGCTTATCTTCCTGATTTTTGAATTTTCTTGAAGCTTCTCTTCCAGTTTCTAGAATTTTCTTGAAGCTTCTCTTCCAGATTTCTAGAATTTTCTTGAAGCTTCTCTTCCAGATTTCTAGAATTTTCTTGAAGCTTCTCTTCCAGATTTCTAGCATTTTCTTCCAATGTCCTCGAATTTTGTTGCAGTTCTTCTTTCACGGATTTAGTAGTTTCTTCGAGTTTATTCATTACCAAACTTAAATCACTTCCGGGAACTTCGAATAAAAATGTTTCGGGGTCCTCACTTTCTTGTATAAGTCCTTCTGCAAGTCTTTCCTGGAGTACTTGCTTTTTACCCGTTGTTTCCAGTTCCCTTTCCTCCAATTCCTGTTTCAATTCCGCTACCTTCAAATCCGCAAGGCGCACTTTCCTTGAACACATTTTGTCTTTGACGAGGTATCAGTCTGTTTTACACGAAAAGTTTATCAGTTTGTTAAAAATTCACTTCGCGAATTCTTTTCCACGGGCCACCAGTCTATTGTCTGTTTCACGCGAACAGTGTATCAGTTTATATTCCCACGCACAATTGTCCACTTCGCGAAAACCGGGCCACTGTCTATTTTGGGCGTACAAAAAGGTCTATCAATTTATTTTTCTGACTATCCACTCCACGATCACTTGTTTATTTTCAAAATCTCGCTTCCGACACCAATTGTAACGTAAATAAACTTAACTTGGTTTTACTAATTTATTTCACACTTAAATTTACAACTAATTCATATTACTAACTACGCCACTGTATCGCTCGACGTTATCGGCTGCTCAGACTGACCACTCCCTCTTGAGGGCTGCCTATTTATCTCCGTTACAGAATTCTCGATGTTTCTAATTCTGGCGGTTGGCAACCAGCATGTTCCAGTTATTTCCAATATCGACCGTTGTTATCCGCGGCGGCGTGCTTGGATTGTTCTCGAATATCTCCGGGGATGACATCATCGTTGTCGATGGCAACGAATAAGGCGACAGGTCCGGCCTAGGTTCGTTACAATATCATAAATAATAATACCGCCTCAACCTGACGAATCAAAATTGCCATAACAAGAGAAAACGAAAAAAGCCAAGACAATTTCTGCCTCAGAATCACCTCATTGATGGAAGAACTCATGGAATCTAACAAACCATTGTTTGGATATGAGTCTAATTTTTTTTCTTACCACATGATTATTTTGTTTGAAATGTATATGGCAATGAAAATCTCTCAATGTTGCCAAAAGCTCTGTTGTAATAGGGAATGGCATAGGGAACAAAATGTATGCATACTTCACAAGAAAATGAACGATGTAACCATGATATAGAATAAAATAAAAAACAACTAGAAATGGAGTTACTATCGGATATCGATGCATCGATTTTACGATTCCATTTAAATACAATAATCATTTTTTCAGAACATAAACTTTCAATAATATGCCTTCTAAAATCCATTCACGAGATCACAATGTACCTACATGACTTTTCCAACATGACATGTTTTTCAAAAACCAAACAAATCAGCACCAGGCATCTCCATAGTATAGCCCTCTACATTTCGAATAATTCATAGCACAAACATCTATTGAGAACTGATTTGAAAACATTTACTTCCAGTGGTCCCAAAATGAAACAAATATACAAGATTTACATAAATCATGAACTTCTTACATACCTTTAAATAATTCATCACTTCCCTATAGTTACTACATATGAATACTACATCGTACTGAGAATCTAATACCACTACAAAATGACATTTAAATACTACTGATTGGACGGCCTTTTCATGATCCAATGAAACAGAAAGAAGCGATTGATTTGTTGAAAATATAAACAGGATGTTCATAAAATCAGATGTGGAATCATCTGCGACTGAAAGATAAACCTTAGTCACTATCTTCCATCGTCAAGATAACCTCTTGTGGGGTATTCATGTTGAAAAGGGAAACATTCTCAATTGAATATTGATAGAAAGATTTTTTTGTGAATTGAAAAATCCACGATTAAAATGAAGTTATTTTTTGTGAATGTCTAACTTTTGAGTTAGGGCCTTTTCAGAATATCTATCAGATGTAGTTCAATGTCCAGCGTGGCTTTAGCCGGGGAAGTAGTTGTTTTCTGTTAGACATTCACAAAAAATAACTTCATTTTAATCGTGGATTTTTCAATTCACAAAAAAATCTTTCTATCAATATTCAATTGAGAATGTTTCCCTTTTCAGAAAGAAGCGAATTATACCAAAACTAATCCAGAATCTTTCCATAGAGACTCCTTAATTGAACAATCGTCTGATATGATTATTCTATCCGCTAAATCATTCATAGGAAAAACATGAACAACTAATAAGTACCTACCTGCACCTTGGTGGACATCGGAATGTGGAAAATCCATTATTTGGTCAAAACTGAACTGATTCCAAAATCATAAAACGAAAAAAAAACTATTCAAACGACTGCGATATTCCTTATAAAAAAAGTCAACAAAAACCACGATCAAAATTTTTTGAAAACACTGCAATTTTCAAACCACGATATAAATCAGCAATCAGTATTGGGTATTTTTTTTATGGTTATTTCCGCTCTGAGAAATATTTTCATTTCTCTAGCATTTTCGTATGTCTCAAATAGCTTGCCCAATTTAAACTCAATTTTGGGAGAACCTTCTGGCAGACTTGCAAGATGGAGCGTTAAGTTGAACCAATTTGATTTCAAAATTATTCATCGAAGAGGTAAACTGAATGTTGTGCCTCGCGCTCTCTCGCGAAGTCCGGTGGATCAACCTACTCAGGAAGAGGAATATGTTGAGGTGGTTAATCAAGATGATTGTATCACCCTAGATATAGACTTATCGAAAATTGATTCGTTTTACAAAATCATTCGCGAAAAAATCTCTCGCCAACCGGAAATGTACCCACAATGGTGCGTTAAACAAGGTTATGTATACAAATTCATTCCTCAGAAAGCGCCCTTGCAAACTAATATATCTGAATGAAAATTATTGAAAGAGCAACGAATGGTTATCATTGGATCATGTCACGATGATCCAAAGGCTGCCCACATTTGCGAAAACGTTCGCTAGGATTTCTCTCAGTTATCCAAAAATACGGAGGGACGTTTAACATTATATCAGAGTTTGCAAAACTTGTAATTCTCAAAAATTCCCCAAATATTGGTAGATTTGGATTTATGGGGGCAGAATCAAGGTTTCCCTGGCAGATTATCTCCGTGGATTTGATGGGGCCGTTTCCAATGAGCTCCAACGGGTCTTCCTATCTTTCGGTAGCAAGTGACTGGTTTTCTAAATACCCTATTCTTTGTCCTTTACGAAAGGAAACAACTCCTAGTGTCGTTCGTTTTATAGAAAATGATTTTTTTCTTGTATACGGTGTACTGAAGTATATACTTTGCGATAACGGTGCACAATTTACAAGTTCTCAGTTCAAAAATCTTGTCAAGCAATATAATTCGAAGATACCGTGAAGTATCATGCGCAGGCAAACTTTGTAGAAGAACCAACAGGACGTTGGGCACCGCCATTCGCAGTTACATCCAGGATGACCATAAGGTATGGGATAAAAATATTGTTCAAATTGGATTTGCGTTGAGAACCGCGAAACATGAGGTTACGGATTATAGTCCCTCATTCTTGAATTTCGAAAGAGTGGTACCAGCAGCGGGAGATTACTACGGTAATACGGGTGAGCCAGATCTTAATCAGGGAGAGAGGCAGGGTTATGCTGAAACCTTGGGGAAGTTATCCGAAGTTTATCAGTCGGTACCAAATAGGCTCAAGGAAGCTTATAAAAGGAACTGTAATACGTACAATCTCCGAAAGCGCGCAGTAGAATTCTTTGTAGGTGATAAGGTGTGGAAACGTAAAAAAGTTCTGTCTGACGCTGCCCGAGACTTCCCACGAAAGTTAGCTCCACGTTATGTTTTATGTACCGTTCATAAGAATCTTTCAAAGTAAGTATATTCCCTAGGGCATGAAAACGGTTCAGATGCCGCGAACTGGCATGTCAAAGATTTTTCGGGTCCATTTTAGATTTGTCTAGAGAATCAACAGAGAAGTAGTTTGCATATTCGTGTGGTACTTGTTTGTATATTGTTGGAAAATTGCCTTCGGTAAACACAGGGTATGTTGGTATAGTAAATTATGAAAACAAGTTTAATTAGGATAACTCCGGAGTTAGTTTTACTTTTGATTTTCATTTTTTTTTATTTTTTTTTGGAAGGGGGTGACGACAATTTTGACTTTTCAAATAGAATATTCGATATCTCAATGCTATCCCAAAAACGGCGTGATTCTAGAAACACGCTGTACATGGTACTTCTGCGCGAACAAATCATTTTATTTGGCTGCGATAAATATTTCTCCATCGATCTCCTAGTCGCCTGATACAAACGGAGTGAATTTCAATTTGCTGTTGCCACGGTACACTGAAGTGACGTGCTGCGCATATACGAATTACCATTTAAAATCGTTTTTCAACATAGATTTGAAATCATAGGTGGATTCGATTGATTTTGAAACGAGAACGTGTCTGTTCTATGTTATGTTCGAACCTAATAACTACCCAGAACTCAAAAATTGAAAATTCTACAATAGGCCATTCTCATTTGAGAAAGTATGTAATCTTCCGGAGTACCTGTGAAACATACTTCATAGTGAGGTGGTTTTGATTACTCAAAATGTTTTTTAGATCAGTCGTCCTTTGTATATCTTCATGGTAATGTCAACCATTTTGTACTACAAGTACGATACCGGAACGATATAGAAAAATAAGTTAAAGGACAGTCGGCCCACAGGAATAAAAGGGGCAGAAATAGAATATTTCCATTTGTGATTCAGGTTTTTTTTTACGCCGCTGCACCCAGGAAAAAAAAAGTTAGACCCTCCCAATATGAATGCAGTCACGTTAAAATGCAAGTACCGGCCCCATGAAGCCTTGTTTCCCAAATCGCTTAAATTGAAATGTACTGAGAAATTATTAGAATATGCGAGTGTAAGCCGAACATAGTACTATGAAAGGTAGCATATTTTTAAGATTGTCAGTGCTAATAAGTAATTACCAATCCTTTACAGCATCTTCATGTACACCGACCAAAGATTCTATTTGATTTTGTTGAAGTATATATTGTACTCTAGTAACTGCTAGCTTCATTCTTTTCGCCAATTTCCCCCCGCTTTAACAGTATCAAATCTGAATGGCGCTCACCCCTATTGCAAATTTTACTGCAAAAAAAGATCTTTTTCACCGACTCAATGCCTCCAGACAAGTAGCTGCCGCGCAAAATTGCGCTTTTAAAAAAAGTGAAAAGGCGTGACAAACCATTCAAACTGTTAGTCAACACGTCAGCAACCATATCTGGGGCAGAAACATATTTAAGATCAATAAAACTATGTTTTTGAGCACTTTGGTTGTCATAGAACATATCATTGCTTGGCTTTAGAAATAGCAATAAATTCAGCCTGAGTTCTGAACAGATTAGTGCAAATCAATTTTTAAGCCCTTGTCATATGCTACAAATTTTGATCTAGACAAAAACATTCTGGTCGTTCCTTCAAAATATTTTGATCCAAATCACTATTTACAAAAATATTCGTAGCGTCTAAATGTCTGATTTTTTTGATTCAGAGCAAACAATAAACACATGGTTGAACTTCTAACCACCTTTGATAAAGTTTGAGTATAATTTACTCCATATACTTGAATAAAATATTTTGTAACTAACATTTATTAACATTTATCACTCGTTGGGTCGATCACAAGTGAATTCGTTGGCTGATCAATATCACTTAGTTCCAGAGTTCCACTGAGATGTATCCACCGTTTCAACATTTGAAGGCAGTTTGGGAAACATTTATCAATCCGAATAACTAGCAGGATCACTGCCAGGCCAACTGGATGCAACCTTAGACTGAGCACCTTTATGATCATCTACAGGAGTAGACCCAAGAATACTATTGAACATCGATGTCTTTGGAGGTTTTTGGTCTTCTTTGGCCGGTAATAAAAGTCCATTGTCAAAATATTCAACATTTTCCCAGGAGGCTTCTGGCTTCTTGGAGTTGAATAAACGATATCCCTTCGTTGTTTCAGAGTAGCCAACAAAATAGTAGGGTTAATCTTTTGAATCAATTTTTTACCCAACTGCTTTGGCGTTTGTGCGAAAGCTATGCATCCAAAAGTATCCCATACTGACTTTATTCCCCAGCTACAACCCTTCAGGGGTTGATCCGTCAAACGCTTCAGGTGGTTAGCGATTTTTGAGATATACTGAAGTGCTGACAGGCCCAACTCACATCCTTTCATCACATTCTGATTCTTGTATCAAACATCGCGCGTTCTCAATAATTGTACGACGGGTCCTTCCTGCTACATATGTTTTATTCCATCTAACGCACCGTTTCCCGCTGAATGATATTTTTAATTGGCGAAACTTCAGTTCACAAACTGTGTATCATTGTCATATCTCAGTTATCCTGTCTAATTCTCAAGTGTGTGGTTGTCAACCAGAAAAATTTTTACTGCTTTATGATGGTGTACACAATCGGCTAACTATATCGGTGTACTATGTCCAAGAGTTCTTCCTTTCCATCAGTAAATTTGAACGGTTTTCGCATCTGCTTCTCGAGGATACACTACGTACATTGTTTACCGATGTATTCATGGAAATCGATGCCTGTCGCTTATGCATTTTCCAGCAGATTCAAGCTGACCCCATTTAACAATTCTTGGGATTTCTCAAAGTATCTGTGGTATATAATCACATTGCCATTGATTAAGGATAATCACGTGACCCTCAATTCATTTCTGGTACCATAATTAGATAGATTCTGATTATTAGCGACTGTCACATCACCTGACAACTTTTCAATTGTAATATCACAAGAGAGTGAGAATAAAGTGAAAATAATTTGACAGATTTTCCAAAACTTGTTACCAGGCAATAGACACGAGAGCCCGATGGGCTCGAGTGGCTATTGCCAAATGGCAACAGGTTTGAGAAAAAATCTGGAGAATTATTTTCTACTTTATCGAACTCTCGAGTGGTATTCTATAGATTATTTTTTCATGTTACAATCATAAACACATTTTCTCGCAAAATGAGGTACTAAACCGTTTTTGATTAATTGTTCACTTTTCATGCGAATTGATGACAGACGTCAAATAAGAAATATACGTTATCCGAAAATAAAAACAAAATACCTCAAATTATTCCCGCGGCAATTTTCTAGGTATAATATTCCCACTATAATAATGTTCTGATTGGCCAAAACGTACATGAATGACTTGAATTGAAAGTTTTCATTGGTTTCTAGAAATGTCAAAGAATAATCACTGTAATAATATTTTGATTTGCCAAAACTTACATGAATAATTTGAATTGAAAGTTTCTGTTTTCTAGAAATATCAAAAAATAATCAATCTGTCAAAAAGCCTCTCTGAAATGTTATATGTAACCTAGCTTCCAAATCAACATAGTCTTGTCATCTTTACTCAATTATCATTTGATTTGCTCCTCTATGAATTCGTTGGCTTCTTTGACTCATCTTGTTGTCTTACGGCAAGAACTCTTGGTGTGTTAACAACAACAGTCGAAACAAACAAAATCGTTATTGGATATTAACGCACTTTTTGATCCTTCAAGTCATGGATACCTGTTATCCAGCGACAATTTTTATTACCACCCGGTCGTATTCTGAAGTGAACCCACTTAACAACATAACAACTGAAAACTCGTCATCATGAAAAATGTTCATCACTTCGTTCACATAATCGTCTATCGAAAAGCATTTCAAACTCTAACACAAAACTAACTCAATCTTCTGTAGAAACCCTAATCTCAAAGGGGATTTGATGGTTTTACCAGGGCAATGTTGCCGTCTAAAAATGTCTAAATTATTGTTGTATTCACGGCCTGTTAGCTTCTCAAGTGCCATATTTACCGCTCTCATTTGATTATTCATGATGATTCCAACAAATGCCAGCAAGACTATATGATTTTGTTGAAAAGTGAAAACAGCGGAGTTTTTACCTCTACAACTCGATCGGCAGATTTCATATAATTACCACTATTTGCAAAAATATTTATTCGGGCATTTTGAGCCCATAATCTGATAGAATTGGCGGTTTCCAGTGCACAGATGGAATGAAGCTGATGGAAATTGATTCTAAAACATGTAACTCAAAGTGACATTCCGTACATAACGCATAATAGAGAACAATAATGGACAGTGAACAGAACAAACACACAATAATGTTGACAAGTTTCTCCTGATGCGATTAAAAATAAGAAAAAATATAATCACCTATTATTTGTCGAACCAAAAGATTATAAAGTGTTAAGACCAGATTTCAAACAGAATATGGATCCTGCAGACTTACAAATTGGCTTGAATATAGTAAAAAAATCAAGGAGGAGTGGTAATTTGATGTTCAAACTCTAAAGCAGGGAGTGCGGTGAAATATAACATAAGGCAAGAGTTGGACTTTTCCTGAATTTTGAAGAGTCAGAAATCAACCACGCCCAAATTGTAGCGAATTTACTCTAGTTCTATAATACATATAACCACTTCAGCTGTATAAAGCAGTCGTTTAATATATTTCCTGAAAAATGCAATTTGGTGTTTTTTAAGATGTGGCGCCCGCGTCGTCGAATATTTGTAGTCAACAAGAGTTTTGACGCATATAACATATCCGAAAATGAAAATTACCCGACCTTTCGCATGGAAAGTTTCAATTGTTTGAGCTATATCCCCAAAGATGAATTGAGGTAGGGCGAAGTTCAACCAGTGGCTACTCTGACGCTTAACTCTCTCATTAATTTGAATGAACAATAAGTAAACATATTTCATTCAGGAAAAGTTAGCAAATTAAAGAAAAAACTATCCATGAAAGAAAACAATAAAGTCATGAATATGAAGAAATTATTCAAATAAAAAAAAATACGAAAAATGCCAGTTTGTCCTAAGATCGGATGCTGTTTGAGATCATTGTCTGATTTCGTTCATACAGTTGAGCACAACCAGAAGTTGGTATTTGGACAATGATTGTCATCTTGAATAATATCATATTACAATAAATCAAATAGGAAAGTAATTCATCAAATCAACGGTCAATATTTCCCTTCATTAATTGTATTCGCTCCTAATTCGAGTTGCTATCAATAAATAATTACCTAATTTTTGTGGAAGCTATTATTACTTTTCCGTCATTACTTGACCTTGACTAGTCGAAGGTGTAGAATGATGGCTAAATAGGTAGTCTTGGCTGAACAGTGAAACCCCACCCCACCCAAACAAAAATACTTCGATGGAGTTGTGAATGTTTTTTTCAGGAGCAAGGAGCAATATGGATTTTTTCGCCCAATATCTACGATTTAGACGAATCGACTTGTCCGAAATGGTATATGTTTAAAGGACGTATTAAATTTGCGAATCACTCCTCGTAATGTCTAAAACTAATCCAATGATTTTCACAGTCACAAGGAAAAATTCTGTAGGGGTTTCGTAGTAATATAATTCACATGACCGACGAATCCAAAATTACAACGATACACCATGTGGGTGATGTGGATAACTATATCCGGAACACACAATTTTATCTTCGCTGATATTTCATCAAATCCAAACGAGTTTGGTTTTATTCATAGTTCCAAAGGTTTCCTTTTGATTAACATTCAATTTGCTTTTCTTGTCAATACCTAACGTTTCTGCACATTGAATGTCACAATTTCTAGAGTATTGACTTTTTCAACATCGAATATAATTTCAAAAATCAGCTTGAGAATGCACTTTTTTTTATTAAAATATATAATCTTCGATGTGATTATTGGTGATTGGGGTATGTTTCAAACTGCTACTGATAATGGATGGAAAAATTTGATCCATATGTTATTTTTTAGTTAAAATCTAATAGGAATAGTGCAATGACTGTTAGGCCCGGTATTTTCACCTCCGGTTATACTAGGAATAAATTAACCAATGGTTAGAATGTGATTTTGCGTTATCAATAAACGATAAACAAAAGCATAGTCTAACCATTGGTTAATTCATTCCTAGTATAACCGGAGGTGAAAATACCGTGCCTTAGTATAATATTGTTGGAGAGAAAAAGGTAGTGACCTACCCTTTCCCCAAATTAATAATATGCAGTTTTGGCGGGGTTTGACCTCAATTCTTTAGAAATCAGCATCATTTCATAATATCCAGAAGAAATGTTATCTGTAAATCGCTTGTACGCGGTGATTTTGGCAGTTAATTTTGAATGAGTTATTTAATTGTCAGAATATTATTGTTTTGTGTTGTGAAGTGTAAATAAATGAAGGATAATTAGTTCAGTGTTCAACCGAACCTCAGATTCGTAAGAATAGCATCATGAAAAGATACTTCACCTCGCAGAACATCAAAGAAATCTTATACTTGAAGTAGTTTATAAAATCATTACCATAGTGATATTTTTTCTGATTCTACATCTTTTCGAAAAAATAGAGGACACGAAAACTTTTTCGCAAAAGTCTTATTCTCGGCGGTGCTATATATGTATTACCTACCAAAACTTCGCTGTTTCGCGGTTCCAAAAATTTGGGCGAATTTGATTAAAAAAAACTTTTTTTTTTCGAATTTTCAACCACTGTAATTCCTTATAAAATGGCATTATTCACTCGTCATTCACGGGTGTGCAAGAGGTTAGATCACACCCTGTATATATACCGGATGTCAACAAATCTATTAGACAAGTCATAACTTCTAGAATATTGGATTTATCAAAATGAGATTTGGTATAGGTGAATGGTATGTGAAGAGGAGAGTTTTCGCATATTTTTCACTTTCCGGTCACTTCCGGTTTCACCGGAAATGGCTCCGGTTTTGAATTTTTAAATAAAACATATTGTAACATTTTTGGTTTTCTGAGCCAATTTTGGATCAGAATGTGATATTTCAAAAAGTTTTTACGCCTATTTAATTTTTTTAGAGTAACTGTTAATATTGCATCTAAGTGGCCATGATCAGACGTAAACTTATCTGAGGATTTCAGGTGATGTCAGAAAATTGCAATCGCAAAGTTTTAGTGACTAGTATGATAGATAAAAATAAGACAAATTGACAAAATTACATTTTCGTGTCTAACTATTATTTTTCAGCATTTTTTTGAAGCAGCCAATCACAAAACACTACCCGTCTATCGCCATCTGATGTAACTGTAACTGATATTCAAATGCTCGATATCCGTGCTTTTTCAGTATTTTTCTTGCAGATTCGGGACTTATCTGCATTTCTTGAGTAATTTATTTTAAAGAAACCGTTTTATCAACCTCAACCATGGCAAGAACGTTAATCTTAGTCTCTTCATTTATGATAAACCTCTGTTCCACCTCTAGATTTCCTTCTTGCCTAAAACGATTCTCAACATACGGAAAATACTGATGCGCTGGATGTTGCCGATTGGGATATCTCTGAGCATACAACTCAGCAGCATTCCTTGAATTTCTATGACATTCTCCAAATATTAATAATTCCACTTTTTCACTTTGGGTATACATTATTTCAAAGAAAAATTAAACTGAAATTTAACGAAAATCAAGAAACTTCTACTGTCTGCTCATAAAGCTTATCATTTTCCAAAGTGAGTGTTTTGTTTTCCAAAGAAAACTTGATAAAAATAACTGCAAAATATTATGCATCATGGCTATCCATGGCACACTTGAAAAAGTAAATAAATTATTATCCAGTATTTTCCTTGTAATATTAATTTTGTTCTTATTTTATCCAATCGCAAATAAATTAGTATCGTTAGATTCGTCAAAAAATCCTTTTTTCGGAAAGTGCTTGTCAAAAAATGGTCGCCATTTGAAAAATAATAGTTAGGCACGAAAATGTTACTTTGCCAAGTTGTCTTATTCCTATCTATCATACTATTCACTAACACTTTGCGATTGTAATTTTCTGACGTCACCTGAGGTCCTCAGATTAGTTTACGTCCGATCATAACCACCTAGATTCAATAATAAAAGTGACTCTAAAAAAATTGGTAGGCGTAAATACTTCTTAAAATGTCAATTCTGATCCAGAATTTTCTCAGAAATCAAAAAAATGTACAATATACATTTAAAAATTCAAAACCGTAGCCATTTCCGGTAATATTCTAGAAGTTATGACTTGTCTAATAGATTCGTTGACACCCGGTTATATATATATATATATATATATATATATATATATTCTCCTGAAATTCAAGTTGATTAGCATATATATTATATAAAAACCCCTCCAACTCTTCTAATATTTTTCTTTTTTTTCAATATGAAATCGTTTAGTTCACAAGCTCGGAATTAAAATCAATTTATCAAACTCAATAATAATAACTGCCTTTGATGTTTCCAAATTTTTGTAATACAAGTGTAGACTATTGCTAATTTTGACAGCTACTGGAAACAAAAGGCGAAGTTAATCTTCAATAGTGAAGAGATTCCACTACGAAGTTACTCTTCCACTTGACCTCGAGAAATTATATGTCTATGTGAGAGGATATACATTAGTAATTTCCCTACTTATCTCTATTTTCATGAATTAATTATCTCTACTTTTCATAAATCTACATGAGTTAGGCAAACTGGTTAGGTTATTGAGTTAGACGAGTATTCACATTTGAAAAGTGATATAAGGTTCTTTTAAATTTTATCCTGAACATGGGATAATTGGAGTTCTTGATTGCCAGGAGAATGGGATTGTATATTGTATGTCTGTTCTGAAAGATATTTTTTGTATAGATAGATGGGAGTTTTTTTGCAGATAATTTTATGAAAGAGAGTAGCTGCATGGTGTATGCTCCTATATGTATCCACCCGACTTCCTTCAGTTTGTGTGAGATTCTTTGGCGGCGTCTTATGCCGTATATTAGTCTTAAGCACGTATTTTGTACCTTCTGTATATTCTTTTTTAAGGAACTTGTTAAATTGGGCCTATATACAGGATCAGCATAATTGAATTTTGATAACACCAGGATGTCATATAACGTGTGCTGGTAGCAAATTATTTTTAGTGACCCGTAAGCTTGTTGGATTGATTCGTCTACAATGTGAAGGGATGCTGTGGTACTGCTAAAACCTTTGCGGAAGCCTGACTGGGCAGTGGGAAATATAGACCTTTTTTTTAAATATTCGCTGATTTGATTTTCCATAGCTTTTTCCAAGATTTTAGACAACGTAGGTAATATACTTATGCCTCTTAGATCCCGATACTCACTGGGACTTTCCTTTTTAGATAAGACAATCAAATCTGCTTTTTTCCAACAAATGGGGAAAACATTGTTGGATAAGCAGAAGTTCAGTATATGAGTAATGTACGGTATGATATGTGGGCAACATAATTTAATAAGTTTGAGATTGATTTCGTCGCATTCCTTAGCATGTGTCTTATTCTGACTTATAGTGGATTGCACAAACATATCGTTTACTCCTCTGAAAAAGAAGTTTGTCGGAACACGTTGGTATGTTTGTAGAAATCAAGAAGACGGACGGGTTTACTATTAGGAATTGAGTGTACTAGGAAATCGTTCATCTCTCTGGGATTATTTAAAGTTTCAGGAATAGTATGGATTTTATTTTCATCAATTTTATTATTTCACAAAGTTGACCATATTCCTTTAGAAGTGCAGTTATTGAATTTATGAAGAAAATATGCACGCTTTTCTCTTCTTATTGCTTGATTAGTGTAGTTTCTCAGTTCTTTATACAACTGGAAATGACTATCTGATTTAGTACGCCTGTATTTTCTTAACGCTTTGTCTCTCTCTTTGTTCAACTGCGTATGTCAACCAGAAAACCATTTTCTAATTAATCCTAGATGTGATAAGAGGTGCGTGTCTATCAAAGAGATTAGTGAGAGAGTTGACCATGTAATGCACTTTCTCATCTACATTCTCTTGATCAAATATACGAAAAAATTATATGCTCCTCAAATCTGTCTGAAAACATTCATTGTTGAAATTTCTGAAGTCCCTGAAGTCGCATTTTAGGGCCATGACCTATTTTAACATTCAATTCACAGGAGGTGAGCAGATGGTCAGAGATGTTACGATGGATGACACCGGATGACAACATTGTTTTTGTTGGCTAGTAGAAAATCATCATTCATCCACTCCAAGATTAAGTTGAATTTATCGTATACAATATTTTTATTCAAAAAGTTTATATTGAAATTCTTATGCATACAATTTCATCTACCAGTGGAAAAAATGACACAAAGGTACCTTCAAATTCATCTAGAAATTCATCAATGACTCCGTTTACTGAAAGAAAATTTTAACCAAAATTGTTTTCAGTAGAAATTGCTGTTAGGAATTAGGACTTCACAGTTGTAATTCACAGTTTTTTACATAAAAGCACAAACCCTTTCCTCTAGCATTTCTGTCACCCCGAAAGAGAGTATGACCCATGATAATTAGTAAGTCATCTCTTATACTGAAATTCAGCCATGACTCACAAATCATCCATATGTCCAATGAATGATCGCCTATTACAGTTTTCACTTCTTGTAAAGAGGGTAATAATGATCTGACATTCAGACATCCTATTTTAAGATAAGACATATTCTTAACTAGAAAAAAAAAGAGAAGAAAGATGAGCTGAGTAATAAAAAACCTAATTTATATTCCAAACTAACCTTAGTATTTGATAAAAAAATTCAACCGATATATTACTGAGATGCGATAAAGAGAATAAATAAAAAAGTATACCTCGTGGGTGCAACTCAACTGCCAATGGTGCTGTAAAGCTTAATATTACATGTTGATTTGAACCAGCAAATAGGTACATTAATGTAATTATAATTATATTATGCAGTAATTAAATAAATAACAAATAACGATAATAATAATAGTACCAAGTATCAGTATCACATCATTTGAAGTTTTTCAATGTTCCAAGTTTTTTATTTTTGTGATAATATCACTAGTATTGAGTTTCATAAAAAAACTTTGGCCATACTTTTCCGTTTTTCCCATTTTTCTTAGTAGTAGCCTTGGAGAGCCCAAGCTGCTCGTGGGCGTGATCTTCTCTCATGACGATTCCCGTGTTTAAGAAACTTTTCCATCTATATATTTAACTTTTTTGTAGATTATTGTATAGTTAAACCTTTATCAGTCTCATCTTGGAAGAGTCGTGAGTGTTGACTCTGTAACAGCTTTCGATAACGGTAACGGTTGTTCATGTTAAGGTTCATATTTTTGTTTACTATTTCAAGAATAACCTCATCACACTTTTCATTGTTCACTCCTTTAACGCCGAAGAATAGAAGCTTTTTTCTTCTAATGTATCGCTCATGATTCTCCTGTTCGTTCATTAAAGAGTTTATTAGATATTGTAGTTTTTCCAGTTTTTCCACTATTTCCTCATTTTCCTTTTTCGGCATTTTGATCTCTTCACTGAGAAAGTTTTCAGTGATAAGATTCGTTAATTGACCAAGAAATTCTTCTGATGTACATAGTATATATATATATATACAGTGCTTCTCAAAAGTCCCCTCCCCCCTCTTATTTTTGGAACGATTATACATAAACAAGTGAAATTTGGAAACTGAATATTAAAGGTTGTAAACTTCCCTACTAGTGATGATAGATGACGAAATCGTCAAAGATGACGTCACAAGGCCATTGTGACCAATAATTTTAAATGGAACCCTACGGCAGCCAGACTATGTCAAAACAGTTTGTTTTAGTGACGAAAGTACCTTCTATCTAAATGGAAATGTAAATACACAGAATGTGAGGTATTGTAGTGACGCAAATCCTCACCTGTTTCATGAAACACATACCCAATTTCCCCAGAAGGTGAATGTTTGGGCAGGTATCCTGGGAAACCACATCGTTGGGCCTCTTTTTTTAAATACTAATTTAACTGGTGAGGTTTATCTGGAGCTGTTGCAAAATGCAATAGAACCGTTAATCCTTGAAATTTTGGAAGATAATCCAGATGAATTCGGCAATTTGGAAATAACATTCCAACAGGATGGTGCTCCTCCACACTATAACGGTGCAGTAAGACGGTATTTGGATGAGGAGTATCGTGGTAGATGGATTGGACGACGAGGTTCAACGGAATGGCCAGCTCGATCACCGGACCTCACACCTTTGGATTTTTTTCTGTGGGGGTACCTTAAATCGAAGGTTCACGCCACTGAACCTGACAATATTGACATTTTAAAACAACGTATTGTTGCAGAATGTGAGGCTGTTTCCGCAGACACATTTGCAAAAGTACGAGAAGAGTTTTAAAATAGCAAAAGTAAAGAGGAGAGTTTTTTAATAGATATTTCAAACTGTAATTAATATCATACGAATGGAATTTAAATTTTAATGTTTACTAATGAGCCATCAAAACTGCCATAAACACAAACTTAATTAGTATCATTGAATAGGTTTTTTCGATACCTTCTAAAAGAGGTGTCGCTTGCCGTAGGGTTCAATTTAAAATTATTGGTCACAATCGCCTTGTGACGTCATCTTTGACGATTTCGTCATCTATCATCACTAGTAGGGAAGTTTACAACCCTTAATATTCAGTTTCCAAATTTCACTTGTTTATGTATAATCGTTCCAAAAATAAGAGGGGGGGAGGGGACTTTTGAGAAGCACTGTATATAATAATGACAGTATAATTTTCAAAGTAAACTAAGCTTACCTGTAATTGAAAAAAAAGAAGAAAATAACACAAAAAGATGTGGATATAGTTTATTCGGCACCATTCGTGTTACAAAATATGTAACAAAAATCCCAGATTTGCAGTGGTTAATAAACAGTCGAATATGTAGCGGTTAATGAACAGTTCAAATAATTGAAAATAAATATTTACAGTTGAAATTTGGTAAGAAGCGTGAAGATCAGGCAGTGATGTCAGTGGCGACTGTAGAAGATTGAGCCTGCAAGTGGAAGATATTCGTTAGTCAAAAGCCCATTTTCCATTATGAAAAAATATTAAACATATTACTGAAGATACAACTGTCAACTGGGAGAGACCTACTTAAAGTCTAAACTCACATCGGCTAAATTTCTTTGCATAAATTGAAACTCGACTGGTAAAAAAAGAAAAAAATTCAGTATTGCCATCTATTTTGAAACATGTTTCAATAATTTACTTATGCCAACAGTTAATAAATTTCCATGCAGATGATCTACATAGAGTTAACTCCTTCAACTTTTCAAGCAAACATTGTATATCTATTTATCTATTACTTTTATGTGATTACCACGAAACCAACTTAAAAAAAAGCAGCAATATTTATAAAGGACCGTACACTCAATTACTAAAAAATATCCTTGGTAAAATTCATTATAAAAAAAAATTTATAGTGACAATGTAGAACGGCAAATTTTAAATCAATTCCCCTGGACATTTTGTGATGGTTTAGAGAAATCCGTCATCCTAAATATGTTATTCCTGATAAGTTGCAAAAATTATTTCTTTTCCAGTAAATGCTTTGCTATATACAATTTTCAATCCGGCAATAGCCGAAATATTCTAAGACGTGTATAATATTCAAATTACGATGAGTTTCAGTCGTTTAGATTCAGTGGCCCTTTAAATTAAAATTGCATATGATTCATCGACAATCATACATGAATTTCAAAAACACAGGTGTATATTTTCTACCAAAGGCATCGTTTTTTACAAGCTTTTATTTAGTTTCACTTGTTCCTTCGTTCGTTAGGGTCAAATCATGCAAGTGAATTTTGACCGTCTTCTAGTCGTCCGATTAATTTGAAATTTGGCAGGTGTTCATAATTCCGGTGACAATGCGTTATGGAATTTTTGTTAGAGAAAAATCGGAGATTATGAAATTTTTGTCAAAATTCATAAATTCTAGATGGCGGCCCCAAAATGGAGGACTAGTTTTGTGATTATGGTCCAATTCCATTCAAAATTGGTGAGCGGGGATTTTCGGGAACGGAGATTATGAATTTTCTATTGAAATCCATAAAATCAAGATGGCGGCCCCAATATGGAGGACGAGTTTTGTGATTAAGGTCCGATTTGATTCAAAATTGGTATGCGGCGGTTTTCGCTTTCGGAAAATTTGAATTTTTTGTCAAAATTTATGAATTTAAGATGGCGATCCCAAGATGGAGAACGAGTTTTCTGAATATGGTCATATTTTATTCAAAATTGGTATGTGGGTGTTTTCAGGTTCGGAGATTATGATTTTTTTTTCAAAATCTATAAATTCAAAATGGCGAATTCAGGATGGCGGACGAGTTTTGTGATTATGGTCAGATTCTATTCAAAATTGGTGTGCGGGAGTTTTTTGGGTCGTAGATCATGATTTCTTTCAGCTCAAAACTCACAGGGAAGAGACCTTTTAATAACGATGCTCTATTAGAAATGAACAGATTAAAGCGAACTAACTAATGAGCAAAAAATTAAATAAATAAAATAACTAATTTTTTAATGAGAAGCTTTTATTAAAGCCGTGTACTAAAATGTATAAAATAAGTTTAAGTCATCGCTGACAATGATTTGATTATTTTTTGTTAAATTATTTGGTTTTAACAAGCTTGTCGAATTATAATAAAATTAATACTCCGACAAATTGTTACTTACTAACTAATCATTGTCCAATTAAATTAATTGGTACCTACTTTTATGAACACTTCGCGCGACAAGCCTTTTGAAACCGAATAATTCTACAAAAAATAATTAAATCATTGTCAGCGATGACTTTAACTTATTTTATACGTTTCAGTACACGGCTTGAATGAAAGCTTGTCCTTAAAAACTTTTTGTATTAGTTATTTTATTTTTCGTCGATTGAAAATATGCTCCTAGATTGTATACTTAATAACAAAGTAGCAATGCTTCAATCATGTGCCCGCGCTATAACTTTAGTTACGTCTACCAAAGCCTTAGCCACCTTCTTCTGAAAGTAGACGACGCTTGTTCAACAGTGAGTTGAATTAACTGCTTGTAGAAAAAAATAACTTTGTACATTTTCAATTAATGCAAAAATTCAGAGCGGCCTGTATCGGATCGGCGCAGCGGCGACTGCGGTCGGGAGACCGTGCATTCCTCCGAGTCTATCAAGGCTTTAACAACATCAGATTTTCGATAGACTACAGTTTTCGGTCGTTTTATTGAATAAACTGACGGAGAAAAAAACTCTGCCTTGTAGAAATGAGTCAAATAAGTTTGTGTTTTCAACACCCTATGTGGGTGGTAGACCTTTGAAGGGAACGCTTTCGACGCGGTGGACTATAATTTTCCTCTACTTTTAGGTATCCTTTATCACTGTAAACAGTTTCAGTCTTGTAGGTATAAGACATTTACCTAATGTTTTTTTTATATTTTACATAAATTTTCATTAATGTCGGCAACGAAAGCTTTCATGAATCACATGTATCAACAATTATTGAACTCAAAATTAGCTGTGTAGATATGGGCGCATAATTTATGCCTCCGCCTCCCTTACTAATATACTTCAACGTGAAAAAATGGCGATGTGACTAGATTAAATTGGTCTCCTAGAAGACAGTTTGTACCTCAGTAATTGAAATGATGGTTATTTGCCGAATGACTTCACCAGAACACCATATTAAATGAGTAGATACAAGTATAGTATATCCATTCTCAGTTGGATGGAATGATAACGGGGTAATAAACATAATAGGATTTGCCGCTTTATCGAACATGCCTACATAGACTGTGATGGTTTACGGTAATTTATTGCTGGTTTTTACTGGTTTGCAGGCGGGAATAATTTTCTCTCAATTTGGTCTACTATATACTTTATACGGGGAATCATATTAATTTCTCTTTCCGCATTTCTTTATAATTCAACATTATAATATGTACGATTTTGAACGAACGAAGATGACTTTATTCAACTTAGAATGGATATACATACAAAGTGAAATCATGGAAAATTGTATTGATTATACAGTGTATTAGCAATATTTGTTCACTAATAATATGGGAATAATCTGTCGCATATTTTCGAAAGCGTGTTGTTACCTATGAGCAATTTGCTTGAGGAAAGTGTTTCCAAACCTGACAAAAGTAACATACAAAATTTGATTTAATTACCGTAAAATTAAATCGATATCAGGAGTAATACCACAAGATTAGATATAATCGATGATTTTTTACTTTGCACATGGCACTTGGCATGAAAATCCTCTCGAATATATTATTGCTTAAAGTAATAAAGCTCTTGTGAAGCAAAAGAAAAATTCCTATATATATATACATATATATATATATATATATATATATATATATATATATATATACAGGGTGTTAGTGAATAAGTGCGACAAACGGGGTGTTAAAGTTTTTCTTAAAAACTGACTATTTATTTATTGCTCTGAAACCGGTCGAGATATGCGAATGAAATTTGGTATGTTTCAAGAGGTAGTTATTGCGCATTTTTTGACATGCAATTAAGAATTTTATGTTCATCATTGGCGCGCATAGGGGTAATCTCAATTTTTTCAAAGAAAAAAATGGTACGCCACTGAACTATTTCAAATTATTTTTTTTTTTAATTTCTCGTTGAATTTGTGACGAAAAATCTCTCCTGACTTCTTTTCGTATGGGGCACCGTTTTTATGCAAAAAATTTAAACATCTTAACGAGTATTTTTCATTTCTTTAATACATTATCAAGAACTATCTAATACAATAACGTTAAACCAGAACAATAACAGAAAATAACACTAATAAATAAATAGGCGCAAATCAACAACAAATGTTCAAAATGACCTCCCTCAGACGTGATACAAGATTCAACTCTTCGCGTCATTGATTGTGGTATTCGCGCAAATATTCCTGGTGTATTTCTTATTGTCTCACAGCCGGCTATAATTCGATTCCTCAGGTCTTCAACATTTTCGACGAGAGTGGAATAAACATGACTTAAGAAAACTCCAAATGCAAAAATCTAGAGCATTTAAATCCGGAGATCGAGCAGGCCAATGTTCCGTACCTCCCCTACCTATCCAACGATTTGGATATAGTGTATCTAAGTGAGTACGTACAATAATGCTTAAATGGACTGGTGCACCATTATGCATGAACCAGAACTGTTGTTTCAGCTGTAGAGGAATTTCTTCAAGAAGAACAGGTAACTCTTTCTGTAGGAAATTAAGGTAAGATCCGCCTGTTTGTCGTTGTGGGAGGAAATATGGACCGATTAAATGATCATCAAGTACCCATACATTTACTGAAAACTGATGCTGAAAATGAGCTTCAAAGATTCCATGTGGATTTTCCTCAGCCCAGAGGTGATTGTTATGGAAATTTCGTATACACTGTCGTCCAAAATTAGCCTCGTCAGTAAACAAAACGCCATTTGAAAAATTAGGAATTTGAGCGATTTGATGAAGAATCCAATGGCAAAAAACTAGGCGCGGAAAAAAGTCTCTAGGTAGTAGAGCTTGCACACGTTGAATATGAAGCGGATACAATTGCTGTTCTTTAATAATTTCAAATACAGTGGAGTTGCTTACATTCAGTATGTTGGCAATTTTCCGAGTACTTGTTTCAGGTGACTCCGCAATTAACTCGAGAACTGCCTCTTCTAGTTCCACAGTTCCTACTTCTCGAGGACGCCCGCAGTCAACCGTTTGTTTCTTAAATGTACCATTTTTGCGCAAACGTTGGTGAAGACCAGCAAATATTGTGTGATGGGGTACTCTACGTCCTGGATACAACTCAGCATACAATCGTCGAGCTTGCCGACCATTTCCATTACTTCGACCATAGACAAAATGCATGTCTGACATTTATATAATTTTTCATTCTTTTCGATAAAAGAAAAATTAATTACTTATTATCATCAATGTTATACCAAACTGAAAGCTTAAAAATGAAGAAACGCTAATTTGACATTTCGTTGAAATATTCGTATTTAACAGAATGTTGACAGTAGCCTATGATGAACATAAAATTCTTAATTGCATGTCAAAAAATGCGCAATAACTACCTCTTAAAACTCACCACATTTCATTTGCATATCTAGACCGGTTTCAGAGCAATAAATGAATACTCAGTTTTTAAGAAAAACCTTAACGAAGCATTTGCGGACAAAAGTTATATAGCACCCTGAAGTTTGTCGCACTTATTCACTAACACCCTGTATATGTATATATATATATATATATATATATATATATTCATATATATATATTATTTTTTTATTTTTTTTACTTATATGTTCAATATAACTATCATTTCCCAATATATTCTCCTGCTCTTTGCACAAATACAAGAATTGCTTCCAGATACTTCGGTTTTTCATAGTGTTTTTAGCTTGAAATGTTTAAATAAATGCTATTATCTCTTCACCACATGCTTCCCTCAAATGAAAATTATCAGACATTTCTATCGAAAGAGAAAGCAGCTAATTGACAATACTGACATTTACTAATATTTGCTTCGATCAAGATACATGTTATATCTTCCATAGCAATACCAAGGCATGCCATTTTGTGTTGAAATTATCAGCAAAAATTATAAATAAGAAGATAATTGGTGATAGTTTTGTCTTCAGCCTTTATTTATTTACAAAGGGAAATACAAAATCTATATAATTATAAAATGAATTACAAAAGTGGTGATTAATATAAAAATAAAAATGTAGGAGAACTTTGAAAGTGAGCAAGAGAAAATATCAAGATTAATAGAATTAGATAGCGTGTTGTATGATATATTGTTTCTATGCATTGGAGAGTACAAAAAATAGTTTTGTTCGAAACGGAAAAGATGCTGATACCTAGTAATATATGTAGGGATATGTAGATAAATGTTACTAAGGATAGCAGGCAAATCAACTGAATTATGTATGACTTTAAAGAGAAACTTCACATCTGAAATTTTCCTTCTATTCACTAGTGTTAATAAGTTACTAAGGATAGCAGGCAAATCAACTGAATTATGTATGACTTTAAAGAGAAACTTCACGTCTGAAATTTTCCTTCTATTCCCTAGTGTTAATAAGTTCAGCTCATGCCGAACGTAGGTACGGTTGTTAGGGTTGAATGTAAAAACAAATTATTGACATAATCTATGAATAAGTTCTGAACCAGTTCAAGTTTATTTATATAAATGTCGTATCCAGGGTACCATATCACAGAACCATATTTCAAAGCAATATTGACGTATGCTATATAGAGGGTAGGGAGGGTCTGAAAATTTTTAAATTCACGACAATTCTCATTATGAAACCTAACATTTTATAAGTTTTTTCAGTAATGTAAAATATATGCTTACCGACAAGCATTTTATAATCGAATATTATTCCTTTATTTCCGTGACAGTTTTTAAGGGACCAGAATATATTTGATAGGAGTGATTGAGCTTTTTGCTTTTTACGCGTCCAAATGAAATGTAACACTTTTCAAAATTTAGAAATAGACTCACCTCACAGTGATCATGAAGATTATTGATCACATGCTGCATTAGTGTGATGTCATCAGACATTGAGTGGTATATTTTTAGATCGTCCGCATACTATCATTAATATAAATATTGAATAAGAGTAGTCCCAGATGGAAACCTTGAGGCACTCCAGAGGTGATTTGGCGATATTCTGATTTGTGGTTACCGATTCCGGCGAGCTTCTGTAGCAAGACTGGGTGATCGATTTTGTCAAATGCTTTGCTGGAGTCGGTATAAATGGCGTCAACTTGGTGTTTGTCATTGAGGCTATGCAGAATATACCAAGTGTGGGTGAATAAAGTTGGAGTCAACTGGTTGTTTCTTCATGCAGCCATGTTGTTCTATATTGATTATGTTTTTAACGTCGAAAATAGGTTATCGAAAATAATGGACTCGAATTTTTTTTGCTATGATTGATAGTTTAGAAATCGGTCTATAGTTTTTGACAAGTTGTTTGTCACCAGATTTCAAGATAGAGATTATATGAGCTTTTTTCCATACACAAGGAAATATACCCTCTGCAAGAGATTTATTGGAGAATATGTAAAGTGGTACTGCGATATAATCAGCACAGTTCTTGAGGAATGTTGTTGGTAGCTCATCTGGTCCCATTCCTTTATTTGAGAGAAATTGAAAAATATATTATAAAGAAATATTATAGGGAGAAATGTTTTTATATGATTTTTTAGGTGTTACGTTATCCGTACTGTTTTTTTTATTTCACGAATTGCTATAGATGTTTTGAGTTTGAGTTAATATTGGTTTCACAGTGATTGATGTAGTTTTTGTAATCTTTTTCAATCAACAATTTTGAACGACCACGCAGTTGTTTGAATGTTAGATAGTCAATTTGATTATTGAGCTATTTCCATAATCCATGATATTTTCTCTTCTCTCTAATGACTTTAATCGTATTGCAATACCATGGAGGATATCTCTTGGGAATATTTTTTTTAGGTACTACAAAATCAGTTATTGAATAGATAGTTTTATAAAACAAATCAGTTGATTTCACTAATATTATTCCGATCCAGTCAAAAAGCATTATATTTCTGATGCAATAAAATGTTCAGGTTGAGTGTTTTTTTACCACATCAGTGGTTTTTCCCCTTTGCCTGTATGTGCAAAGCTGCTAACGTTTTTTAAAGAGCGCTGCCTTTCATATTTCGGGAATGAGCGATCCTGGTGCTGCCTTCTGACAACTGACGTCGTTTGCTCACTGACGAATTTCGTGAAGTTCGTCCAAAATCGGCTGTTCCAGAAAACATTGATGCTGTGCGTGAACTGATCTTTCAATATTTCCATCGTGAGATTGAGGCATCCTTGGACAATAGTGGGACCAGTATACATTTAATATTGCATAAACATTTGTCCGTCAAAAAAAATTGCTCGCGTTGGATCCCACATAATTTGACAATTGCTCAAAAAAACGCTCGTGTCGATTGGCCGAAAGAAATGATTAAATATTATGATCCCGGTCATTCAAAACACGTCTATGACGAAAAGGAAACATTTTCAATTAAATATTGAATAGACGTATTTTTCCGAAAATTGAAAAACCTACGACAATAATGAAGTTATTTATTGTAATATAACAGTGACTAAAGTTCATCTTTCAGTCGCAGATGATTCCACATCTGATTTTATGAACATTATTGTTCATATTGTCAAAGAAAACACGTCTATGACATTGTAACAGGTGCAGGGTCGGATTAAAAGGTGTGGAGGCCCTGGGGCAACAAAGGCGTGGAGGCCCCTAATTATTTTTCAAACAAGTTTTTTTTTTTTATTTATTGCGGAACAAATCAAATTATTTTGACACGAGCATATGTAGGTATAATAAAATACAAGAAATAAATTAAATTACAGCGTAAACAAAGGGATTCTTGCAAGCTTTTTTCGACGAAAAATCATTGATGATTTCGGTCAAATCCAGCATCCGGAGAAAATCATTCTCAATGCTAAGAAGCGATAACTTTGCTAGGCGGCTTTGTCTCATCGTAATTCGCCTAGTTTTTTCATTTTGGAAAATGAGCGCTTTCCAGTGCAATTTGACATCATCACATTCTCAGTTGTAATATCACAAGAGAGTGAAAATAATTCGACAGATTTTCGAAAACTTGTTGCCAGGCAATAGACAAGAGAGACCAACTGGCTCGAGTGGCTATTGCCAACAAGTTTGAGAAATAAATCTAGATAATTATTTTCTACTATATCGAACTCTCGTGTTCTATTCTTTAGATTATTTTTTGATGTTACGATCATAAACACATTTCCTTGCAAAATTATATAATGTACTAAACCGAATTTGATTCATTTCACACTTTTCATGCGAATTGATGACAGACGTCAAATTAAAAATATAGGTTGTCAGACAATAAAAACAAAATACCTCAAATTATTCCCGCGACAATTTTCTAGGTAGAATATTCCCACTATTGATTGGCCAAAACGTATATGAATTATTTGAATTGAATGTGTCCATTGGTTTCTAGCAATGTCAAAAAATAATCACTGTAATTTCAATGTTTGAGAATGTAGCTCTGAAATTTTGGTTTTCAAGAATTTGATAGTAGAACATCTTAGATAGATAGATAGATAGTCCTTTTCAGAAGGATTTACATTTGTTGCGGAATGTCATCTTTCTCTTAGACTCACACTTTCAGATTTCGGGGATTTCTCTGTTACAAGCGCGCCACTCAGCGGACACTTGTCAACGCCAATAAATAGGAAAAACAGGTATAGACGGGCAAAGTGTTTGTAGAAGCAGAAAAATAGTCAACAGAATTTGAACTTTTGTTCTATTATGGAATGCGCACAGGGCTCTTATAAATAATTTGATGCAATCATATTCATAAATTGAAATATTATTTTCTTTTGCTTATGATTATTGAATTTCATTGTGTATCAAGATCGCTTGTGTCATTCGAAGAATACATCGAGAGAAAATCCTTCATCCAATAAAAATAAATGTATATTATTTTTTAAATTCAATTGTTCTTTTTTTTACAGCGAATTTCCATACGATATAATATTTTGTATAATAGTATGATATTTTACTTGGTGATTGTTTCTCGCATATACACATGATTCATCAGATCGAAGATTAATATTAACCATGGATTTTTACAAGAATACGAAACATGTTTTTGAATGTTTAAAACGAAAAATGAGAGGAAAAAGTGGGAGAACTGCTCTTTCGTTGTCAGATTTTTTATATATAATTTTGCATATCCTTCGGTATTTGTTAGGAAATTTTACCTAAAAATGTATATTGTGGAAGCCCCTCTCTTGTGGAGGCCCCGGGGCTGCAGCCCCGTTTGCCCCCCTCTTAATCCGGCTCTGAACAGGTGACGAATAAAATTATAGCATTTGTAATTGAAAAAAAAGTATTGAACAAAATTGTCTTATTGATTCAACTGTGGGAGGAATAACAATACTAAAAAAAAAACAGAAATATCAGGAGAGTGGCGTAGGTATATTAGGAATGGGTGAGAGTGGTAGGCGAGGGTACTTGGAAATTGTAATGGACGCGGGAGGTTGGCGATGATAGTGGGCATTGATAGAGAACAAAGGCTGTAAGACTTTTTGATCGACAGAAAAATATTGTAAATTTTCCTATAATATTGCTCTGCTACATATTATTTATTATTCGATATTATTTATTTTGATATTTAGGAATCTTTGAAATATTGAGAAAAAATTATAAATATCTTGACATTTGTATTTACTACATTGCTGTAGAATCAATCTCTTTTACAAGCTTTTTTCTAGTTTCACCTGTCCCGATGTCTGTGGGTTTGTAATCAATTCTTACAAGTTAAATTTTGCCCACTTCCCGTCGCCGGATTACCTGAAATTTGGCAGGTGTTCATAATTCCGGTGACAATGCATTTGTTAGAGGAAAAAACAAAATGGTAATTCGAAGATGGCGGACGAGTTTTGTAATTATGGTCGGATTCGATTCAAAATTAGTATGTGGGGGTTTTAGGGGTCGAAGATTATGAATTTTTTGTCAAAATCCATAAAATCAAAATGGCGGCTCCAAGATGGCGGTCGATCTCTGTGATTATGGTCCGATTCTATTCAAAATTGGTATGTGGAGGTTTTCGGGGTCGGAGAACAGATGCACCGTATGTTCCAGAAAAAAAGTTTGAGAGATGGCAAGCCTAAAATTTTGAATATCAATTTCACTATATATAATTATTATCTAATAGTCAAAAAATTTAAATGCGAAAACTTGAAAGGGCGTCTATAAATTGATATTTTGCATAACTAACAGCCCATTTGTCTCTAGGAGGTGTTCAAGATGTATAATATGAGGTTCTAGAACCTTTTCATGTCAGTGTGTTATGTAACATATGTGCGAATAACTGCAGTACAATGAACAGGATGTTCATAAAATCAGATGTGGAATCATCTGCGATTGAAAGATAAATTTTGTCACTGACTTCCATCGTTTGAAATAACTTCTTGGGAGGAATTCACGTTGAGAAGAAAAACATTCTCAATTGAATATTGAATATAATTTTTTTTTCAAATAACTTCTGATTGTTGTAGATTTTTTAATTTTCAAAAAAATCTTTCTATTCAATACTGCATTGAGAATGTTTCCCTTTTCAACGTGAATTCCTCCCAAGTGGTTATTTCGCACGATGGAAGATAGTGACGAAAATGTATCTTTCAATCGCAGATGATTCCACATCTGATTTTGTGAACATCCTGTTCATGATACCAAACAAATCACTATAATATTGTACTGTAGGTTATTCGCACATTTTTGTTACACTGACATGAAAGGGTCCAATATATCTGCCAGCATACATATTGCCCAGACATTGTCGAACAGCAACAATATATTGACAACATCATCTAGTTGAATAATATTTCATCCAAACGTTCACCATCTACTTCTACTATGTGAACAATCATCGGATCTTTAAGGGTATTAGTAAAATTGTATTGGTATGTAGAGAGATCCCACAGTCTCCCAATATTCCATCAATCTTTTGTGGGAACATGTCCGTTTAAATGAATGAGTCGTCTCTGAAATATATGTCATATGCCTATCTGGATCTTCTTTTGTTGATCATTATTTCCAGTTTGTGGAGGCGCAATTATTGTTTTCTTTATTTTATGAGCAGTAGAGCGGGATATATCTATCGTATATACTCGCAAATTTGAAATTATATCATTGTTTGCTGGATATTGCCACGCATTTCCTCTTAACCTGAGGTGCGACTAGATAGCTATTTCTGCAAATTGGGTATTGCCCAATACCCCAACAGCTTGTTGGTGATAAGTTTGAACATAAAATACATATTCTTGTGAGACATGTTTCTGAATCTATCATTCACTGATATTAGATCAGAATAACTTATGTCACACTTAAATATAAACTTATTTTTTCTTTTCATTGCATTAAAGTAATAATTTATATTTGAAATGTTTTATTACTCATCTTCATATATTAAGCAATTTTTAGGGTTACGTGAATAAAAAATTGGGACCTGTCCGTTTGTTTGTAGTCCGCTTGTCCACACGTATGTCGTTTCTTAAAGACTGTGACGTAGAAAGTTGAAATTAGGAATGATAATAGGGACCGTTGGTGAAAATGGATGTTGGAAAGCAGGATATTCTTTTGATCGCTTCATTTGCCCGGTAACCCAACGAGAGCTCATGCGAGGAATTAAAAAAAACTGGAAATTTTTTGCTTTTTTTAGTTTTTCGCTTATAATTTCATAACCGTTCTCCTTAGCGAAAACTTCTCCATCACAAAAATTAAAAACAATAAAATCTGTAACATTTTGGATTCGCAAATTTTCACCAATTCAACTAACAAATCGAATATATTGATTTTCAAACATCTGTAACATGGAAACGGCTATATAAAATGACAAAACTTGTGGAATGAGACTTATACAGCATCACATCTTATGTTCAGCTAATTCAGATTGAAATTTGGTCGCATATACATTTTAGAAAAAGGTATCAGAATTGTAAACTGATAATCAAAATGAAAAAATTTTACAATTTACAATATTAAAATGAAAAAAAATTATACAAACTCAAATTTGTCAGTGGACATCCCTTGAATATACTAACTTCAAAGTCAGGATTCATGATGAAGAGGTACCTGTGTACGGAGGATTGTCCAGCCATGTAATTACAGAAAACTTTTCTTCGCCACAAAACAACGTAATATTCTTAAATGAGAAATTGAGGAACAGAAAAGGCCAAAAGGTTCCATATGCTGGACGGAAACAGCTGATAAGCATACGATCGTTAAACCATACGTGGTTATTGGAAGACAATTGAAATGCATTTAAAAATAATTATCAAGAAGCAACCCTTGTAGACCGGATGCATAAATAATTCATCTTTTTTTTTTTTATATGTTCTGGTTCCCACGAAAAGGGATATCCTGTAATGTTCAGAGAACATCGTGGGAACCAAGGGAAAGAAGGTAGGAGTTGGTGTTCTTCTTAAATTTCTGGAGAGTAAACAAAGATTATTGATTTCTACTTGGTACATTCACAGCGAGATAAGGAAGTCAGTTTCAATAACTACCAAAACAACGTCGTAAATTTGACACACGTCCAAAGTCGATAAAACAGGGCAGTTAAAAGAACCATAAATCGTTACCCGAAAAGAAATTAAAAAAACTCGATAACGCGATCATCACTAACCAGCATCATTAATTGAAGTAAACAAACCCGAAATTCACCGGAAATAGACAACGTCTAGACTCATAATTCACCCTTGTGTGGTCATTAGTTCAGCGACCATCAGACAGCCCACCATAAATTCCTGTCATTCAGTAAAATTTTACCCATTTATAACATAGATAAGAAACCGCGGTTTATTCAAGAATATATTAGACAAACAAGGCCCTTATCAGTTTTACGAGCCACATCTTTATCGGTTTTTACCAACCAATTAACTAGAAGAAAAGCAATTGTATTACCTAAATCCCGCCCCCAGCTCCTGTGTCGAAGATCTTATAAAAGACACCGGAACCCGAAAGAGAAGTCAGTTCCAAACGTTATTCCGTTCAGTAATCACTTATATTAGACGAAAAGATTTCGGAGAACATGTCATTCTCAAAAGTGAGGTATAAAAGTCAGTCGAATTACAGTATCTTACAATAATAATGAGAGTTTCCCAATCAGTGTAGTGAACTTCAGAAAATAAAACTCAGCCAATTCAAATCAAGTATTGAAGCTCTAGTAAAAACACGAGTGAACAGTATAGTTTCCACAAATTGTCTATTTTTGTCAACGCTTCCAAAACAGAGATAATACAACGGGAGTCCGCAATTCCATAGTTCACGATCTCTCAGAAAAACCATAGCCGTATTAAGCGATTACTACTATATTGGGCGAATAAAAAATAAAATAACCGATTGACGCGGGAGAAAACGAAATAATAATAAATTCAAATCTAATTGCCGTTTAAAAACTACTCCAGTGAATAAGTGTGAAACAGGGTGAGTCTAATGTTTGTTTTTCTGTATTTATGTTTATGGCAAAACCCAACCTATTGAAATGCGTATGTGTCTATAAAGTATCTCCATAGTTTTCCCGATTACAAATATCTCAAAAGAGAATTATTGTTAGCCGTTTGTAGCAATTGATTTCAAGATTGTTCGTTTAGTAAAATTATTTCTATTGTGTATCCCACTGCAGATTTATCTGCCAATACGCTACATTCGTTTTCATTGTATGAATATTGTTGCTTATCAGTCGTCCATAGACGATTGAGAGAATTGTGTCAATTTTTATTAAATATATATGTACATTCTTAACATTTTATGAGTGCATTATTATTTTGTTTAATCATTGTTTGGTTCGAATCTTTCTGAACGGTAGTATTTCCTGAATAAACAACCCATGTTCCAGTATTTGGGAGAAATGAAATTAGTTCTGAGCCGCTCCAGAAAACATAGTTTCAGTTCGACCATCTTCAGATAGTCGATGCTCTCAATACTGTTTTTCCAATCTAACGAATGATGTCTGGTATTACAGGTGTGGTGTGTTAGTTCACAACACCCCGTAGTCCAGCCTTTTAACAGGATTTCTTCTTCACCGATTGGTCTGGTAGCAAAATAAATATTTTCAGCCATCCTATCGAAGAATGTTGATAACGTAAATAAGTATTACAATTAACCAGGGACCACCCACCATCGCCTTCGATGGAAACCCTAGCATCTATGGAGAGTACAAAAATAGCAGAGCGTCTTCGACGGAAAATCATCACAATCGAAAGTAGCAATCGACGAAACAATGACAGCTACCAGTCGCAAGAGCATTTCTTGTACAACAACGACTCACTTCTATGCTCCAAAAGTAGGAACGTGAGGGATTTCTTGTGAAATCTATGGTAATTGTTGAGAAGACATATACCTGCTCATCCTGCTCGAAGTACTGGCACCATATTCATCCCATATCGTGCTTATGAAACCTGGACAGGGTGCAAGTGAAAACATCCTGTACTCTCCCAATGATTTTGAGTGTTCAGTCGCTACCAAAAAGAAAATAATATTCCTGCAAGACTCTTGTGGATGCGACACATTATCATTCTTCCGGCAGGGCAAAACAGTTTGTTAAGACTGTGGAGAAAAAAAAAGGGGTTTGCAGGATATTCAAGGACGATTGTGTTACTAATATATATAAATATATATATATATATATATATATATATATATATATATATATATATATATATATATATATATATATATATATATATATATATATATATATATGTATATATATATAACAAACAAACCATATTCCTTTCACAGCTGTGCATCCTTTAATTCAGTCAGTCACTAGTTCAGAAACAACACAATAAGAGCGGCTTAAAATAACATTTAACATTTGACACTAAAAATCTATGGCGATAGAAAATAAGATTTCAGCGCCAACTATCGGAAGACGAGGAACTGAGAATCACGGATAAGTGTTTTCGAGATTGCACGGGTTTATAAGGAGTTTTGGTTACCGCTTCATCTATTTTCGAACTATTTATTAAAACTAGCTGTTTCTTCCATTGCAAAGTGATTGTGTTTCAATTTAAAGACTTGAAAGAACGTTTTGGTAAAGTGATTTGAAGGTATTTTATTTCCGATTAGTTTTAAATCCTTGTTGTTTTTTAAAGTTTGATGTTATTTTTAAGATGGTTTGATATATTTCTTCGATCACCTGAAAACTTCGGACAATTCCCGATGTATCACCGAGGGAGAAGCAGTTTTAAACGCAGGACATATAATTTTATGTGGAAGGATGACAATATCAAAATGTATGCCCTTTTACTTCAGACTAGTGCTCTCTCCTCAGAACCACATCAGATAGATGGAAACTTCATCATTCGAGATGGAAGAGCCTTGATTGATACATTTCATTGTTCTTGCAAAGCAGGAAATAGTGAGATATGAAAGCACACATCAGCTGTGTTGATATATTGTACAAGGTAACAATATTTGAATTGCCCAATCGTGATTCTTTTTTCTAATAGTTTTTGTTTCAGGGAAAATTTGGAAGAGCTGGAACTGATTTCTCAAACTGACGTAAAGTGTGTTTGGGATACCCAGAAACATTCTGCAAGAGAGAAATATAAAGCTGTGCCCCTGAAAGAAATGAAAGACTGAACAACATGAGTTGTATTTCCCCATATTCCGCAGAGACTATCACCAGAAAAAAACTCACGTACAGGAACTAGAAATCCAAGAGTATGGACATATTCGACGTTAATTGGCAGAATGAAGTCAGATCCTCATGCAATGAATCTCAAATTATGACTCATCCAAAAGCACGGGAAATATTTGTAAACAAACTATGTCCATGATTCTCGAGTTCTTGAGAAGGCCCGTAGGGGGCGTATAGCTTATTTTCTATCGCCAATTGTCCCGAATCTATACTCCCGGAATGCCGCTTGTTCTAAATGGGGACACAGCGTTTTGACACAAAACGCGCACCGGTGCCAAATTTATTTCGGCCCGTGCAATAGAGCATTTGAAGCAGTTTCTATTTTCATGGAAGTTTGTGGTCGACGTTGGTAATTGTACTGATATTTATCGACGGCGGCGTGGAGGTCGCAACACTGAACGATCGATTCATTTCATTCCCAGCATTTACGTTGACGATACCTGTGCATAGTCGTGCTTGCGGGATTATTGGTGCATGCAGTTTGTTTTGTTTTTGTATTGCGTTTGCGATTTTGTTTTGTATTTTGAATATTAATTTGTAATATAATGGAACAGGGAGAAGCTTCGATAAGTCTTGGCCCTCCTTCTGAAAAAGTGAACATGCAACGGTAAAAACTTCGTATGAAAGTATTCGAGCTCAAAATCCTGATTTGTGTGCGGAGGACGAAGCAGAATTGTGCGGGAGTTCAAGAAAATTGTGTTCTCGGACAGTTTTCAGATCACTTAAAGTTGATAACAACAAGCAAAAAACACGAGGTAGATTTTTTTATTATTGTGGATGATGGCATAAAATATATGATTCCCCGAAAAGCGCAGTTTTTAAAAAAAATGAAATGCTAACCCTAAAGAAAATCAAGACTGAAGTAGATGCTGATCATTCTTTACCTAAAATACCCTTTGAGTTTTAAAGCGAACATTACGCGATTGAAACTTCCGGTATTCAAAGCGAAATCGCAGAAGCTTCTTAATCGAAAAAGATAAGATTGTGTTGTGGGGAAACACATTTTTAAAAGAAATACGTGACCATAGGCTTGAAGGAAATAAAATATATTATACTTACGAGACTTGGTTAAATAAGGGACAAACCCGCTCAAAAGTATGGCAGGACTTAAATGTAACAAGTTCACGGCAAGCATTTTTTTGACGGGCTTTCGACAGGTTTGAAATCTCCTTCCGGTAAGGGCCGTCGACTGATTATTACTCACATAGGTAGTAACTCTGGATTTTTGGATTGTGGTCTTAACGTTCTCGAATTTGAGAAGACTGGCGACTATCATGAAGATATGAACGCTGAAGTTTTTAAAAGTGGTTTTCGTCAGTATTGGTGCGCGTGAAGCCCGGTTCGGTAATCGTTATAGACAATGCGCCGTAATACAGTCAGTGAGTAGAAAAATTACCCACGTCTGCTTGGCGAGAAGCCGACATAAAATACTGGATAAAATCAAAATACATACACTTTGAAGAAAATACAATTGCTCGATATTGTCCGTGTACATAAAGACCGGAATACCTTCATACCACTGTGAACTAAATCCGATAGAACTTAAATAGGCTCAGATAAAAGGTGAAGTTGCGAGAAAAAACACAACATTTAAATTAAATGATGTTGAACTTTTGTTAAACGAAGCTATTGATGGCGTGACAGCGGATAACTGGAAGAAGTGTATTGGACATGTCATAAAAAAAAAGGAAAAAATGTGGGACTTGGATACTCACGTCGAAATTATGGTTGAGCCTCTTATTACCACTCCTGGTTTCGAAAATAGTGATAGTGACGATTCTGGGGCAAATTCCGATCAAACTTCACCTTTAGTTTTATTTTATAATTATTTGTGATTTTTTATGATAGAAAATCACAGTTACGAAACATAATAACAAATGTTGTCCGTTATATTTGAATAAAATTGTTACATAAACATTTGTTTTTTACAATTCAAAAAATTCCTGAATAACAATTTCATGTAGTTAGTTTTTATTAATAATAACGCAAAGGTTGCTAAGCTATAGATATATAAGTTTCAATACGGGTATTTATGGTAGAAAAGGCAATTGCAAAAATTGAATCATTAACAACTGTGACCTAAGGAAATTTATTGATGTGTTTAGTATTCAAAATAGACGCAAGTCGATCTCAAATTGTTTTCAATTTGAATTTGGAATTGTGTTTCTTTTAAATACCAAATACCCCTGCATTATATATATATATATATATATATATATATATATATATATATACATGGTGATTCTTAACTTATTCGCATAAACATTGGAGATTATAGCTGAGGACAAATAATGACTAATAATGAAAAAAATTTAGTAAAACATTTTTAGTTTGGGAAATAATTTGAAAATAATCTATATTAAAATATATCAGGTGAAATTTGTAAAACTGACAAGTTAGGGCGATATGTTTAGTATTTCTAGCAGTAGTTTGTTATAATAATGTGTTATAATATTAATAATTCAAATGCATTTTCAATTATTATTATGAAGCTAAAACAAACTATTTTAAGTATGTCTTTTAAAAAGACTGAATTACCTAAAACCTACCTGAACGTTTGGCTACCTTCATAATGGATATTTCCGAAAATATTTATGAATACCTAAAACTGCAAACTATACCTACCTACCTGAAGAAGTTTTAGGGTTTTCGATGCTGATTATTTATTGATAAATCTACCCATAAATACAATTAGCAACTTATAATATGAAAATATTGTCTAAAATATGTCAATATCTTAAAAAAAATGGAAAATATTTGTATAAAATATGCTAAATATGCAAAGAACATATTTGCCTACGTCTACTTATTAGTATTCCATTATAGTTATTATAAAAAAATTATTTAAAAAGGAATTGTTTCCGCCACTGTAATTTCCTTCCCTCTTCCCTTGCCTCTGTTGGGCACCCTGAAGCTAAGAATGAGTCACTGACTATTATTTTCATCTTATGGTTTAGTGGAACAATAAATCATTTATCTCCCCAGAACCTGTCGCACCACCAAGGAGGACAATCTCATCTGGTTGTTTAACTCAAAAAGTGGCCACCAAAAAGCATTAAATAAGGCGGCAGAAAGTAGCCAGCATGGTGCTCGTGTACTGAAGTGTGTGGTAGTGCCGGACAGGCCCAGTGAGATTGTGAGAAATCCATAGAGAAATCTGAGGGAATGAGCCCGGCTCATTGAAAGCTCCAATTTTTCAAAATCTCACTTGGCCAAGATGGGCCAGTCCGGCACTGAGTTTGTGGTAAGCATTCCGTTGTTTATCTTTGAGAACGGCACAGTAACGCCATCTTAATTTAATACGTTTTTGAGGACACTTTGTAACAGAGATAGTTCTCCATACACATCACTAACAACCCACGATAGTATGGCCACCAGAAGTGCTTAAAAATGTGCCCCCGACTTCCAAGGGCTGGAAACGGAATGAGACTGAATTAGTTTTGTTTTTTCAAATGCAATGGAAGCATAGTTATTGATATTCATTAGGATTATGAGTATAATTCCTCGAATTATTATTAATAATTATAATTAGTTCTCTCTCTCAACAACTACCCAGATTCATTCATTCCTATTCCTAAATTTCAAATTTCTTCAATATGTAACTGACCGAATTTTAAATATTACGTAGGTACTTGCTCAACGCATAATTTAATGATCTAAAGGTTGTAACGATATAACTGTTACATTTGATATGCTCAGAGATACAGAATAATTAAGAGTAGCTCAAGTTATCTTATTAACTCCAATCTAAGAATCACTATTGAAAATCTTAGCGCCATCTAACGGCGAACAGTCATTAGAGTTGAGAAGGAGATGAGCGAACGCGAAGTATTTGACAATATGATCGTATTAAAAGAATGCAGCATGCAATTCTCGCCCCTTAGCGATCTATCTTGGATCAAGAGATCGTATGTTCTGAAGCTTGTCAGCCGTTGAGTAAAGAAATAGAATTTGTTCATGTTAACTAATTAATTACAGCATCTTCCTTTCTTCTGCGAAAGTGATTTCAAAGCAGTGAGTTTCAGTGTGATATTGAGGTACGTAGAAATATTTTTGACCAAATAAAAATATAAGCCATCTTAAAATATTTGTTAACGAGAACGTGGGATATTTCTTCATGAAGTCCCGTCATCTGAATTCATCTATACACGTTGCTCAGTAAACAGCGATTATATTTATGTAGGTCAAGCAGATAATTGATTCCAGTGCAGTACCATATTTATTTTTCAAATGAGTTCAGGTGGAATTATAAATATTACATGTAATATATCTATTGAATCAAGATATCGGTGTTCAGTCTCATCTGTTTTGATTGCTTTCTCTGACAAGGGTTCATTGGGGTTTAAGAGGGTTTCTCAAGTATTGTGGTATCACTTACACTGTATTTGGATATATTTTTGGAGTCAATCACAAGAAGCATGTGATATATTTGAATAATATGTATTTTTCATGGTCTTGGGGATGTATTTTTGTATAATTTCTGATTTGGTGATAATTATTACAGAGCTGTAATTTTTTCTTCTGACCTAAATGAAGCGATATATAATATATATATATATATATATATATATATATATATATATATATATATATATATATATATATATATTATATATATATATATATATATATATATATATATATATATATATATATATATGTATATATATATATATATATATTCTTATCTTATAATCCTTGTAATTTGGGATATTCTTTCATCTTATAGAAAACTTTATGAAGAAGTATTTGACGATTGGTCAAAGATCATTCTCATACACTTTCTCTGAATATCATTGAAATTGAAGTCACTTTCAGATATCAAATTCTTCAAACTTAATTTTGCTAAATTCTGATTTTTATTCTTTGTAAAATATAATCTTGGCTGTTCAAGATCAGAACAACTTTCCTTTTTTTTGTATAGAGCAAAGATCAATTTTGTCTAAATCAAAATTTAATCTAGAATCTTCAATTTCAGTATTGGATATTAATGACAAATCTCAGCACAAGCTGATTCGTATGTTCAAATAATTTTAAGCAACCATCTCGTTGATGAGATTATACTCAACTGTAACAACCGTGCGTTGAAGAGTGTACTGAGAAATTCCAAATTTCAAGAAATTGAATGTTTTAGTAAAAACAAATTCTGACACAAACAATATTGTTTTTCATGTTGTATTGCTGAGGACAATCATCCCATGGACGAGAAGCTGATGCTTGTCTGTTCCACCTGATCGGTTGCTCAGCAGCTATAGGTACCCCCTGATTGCGATCCACACGACTACGCTAATCAATCAGAGGTACATCGTCATCGATAAAACCGACAGGCTGTATGGGGTCGGCTTTAGAATAGCCCCATGGTAAATCCTGCGTGTCGTAAGAGGCGACTAAAAGGATAACCGTAGGTGGGAGATGGTCTCATCGCCCGGTGAAATACCACCATATCGACTTTGTGTGCTGTGAAATGGATCATTCCATGTTTCAGTATTCGGTCGATACTTTCCGGTCTCCCTCTTTCCTTTTCCCCAATTCCTCCTTTATTTTCAGGTGCATCCTAATAGTAATAATGATGAAGTCTCCTAGAGTAAAACACTCCGGAAGCATCCATTCGGATTTCCGGGCGAGAGGTACTCGAGGGGACTCAACATTAAAGATTAATTTTTGCAACATCCGCGGACTCAACAAGAACATCAATGACGTCCACCATCACCTACAGACGAAAAAACCGGATATTCTGGCACTAACAGAAACACAAGTAAACTCGTCCACCAACAAGGTCCATATGCTTTGTCCTGGTTACGAACTCCATTCTCGATTCAGGTTCAAAGGTGGAGTTTGCCTTTACGCTAAGGCTAACCTTTCATGCCAGCGTGAAGAGAGTTTGGAACCGAAAGACTTTGATGTGATGTGGTTCAAGCTATCTGATACCAAACTGACTAAGTTCCTCTGCTGCCTTTACCTATCACCTAATGAACCTTCATATAACGACCTCTTTGAGTTTTTATCACTCAAACTGGACTACATTCAGGAGAACCATCCAACAGCTGAAACCATAATCATGGGAGACTTTAATGTACATAACGCTGCCTGGCTAAAATTCTCTAACAAAACAGATGATGCTGGTCGTCGAGCCGAGGCCTTCGCCATCACTCATGGTCTAGAACAACTGGTCGAGCTACCAACCCGCATCCCTGATGTCAACAACCAGTCTGCCAATACACTAGATCTTTTCCTCACCACCAATCCTGACCCGTATAGAATAGAAGTTTGTGCCCCACTTGGAAACTAGAAGGGCTATGTCACTACGGGGCCACCTCTCCGCGCATGGTCCCGCACCACCACAAAATGGCGGTTTCATGAGAGGGTGGGGTGGTGGTGGTTGTATGTGGGTAGGGAAAAGGTGGGGGATGAGTGGCCTGTGATTGGTCGGAATGGTGGCAGCCATGTTGTGTATGGGAGTGTGTGATTGAGAGTGGGGGGTGGAGAGAGCTGTGATAGGTCGTGGGCGTGGTGATAGCCGCCGTCCGCTATCCAATAGCCGAGCAGCATATTGAAATGGGGGTGTCAACCAATATCCGTCAACGGCATTGGTCGGACGGAAGTGTCACGTGAATGGCGGCGGCCATTTTGGAAAGTGGGAGGAGCCAGCGATGATGCGGCTATGACTCAACCGACAAGTCTTTGCAGGAATATTATCTACGTCAGCACTTCTTATCAGTTGTTTATTTAAGCGACCGGATATCGGCGGCATCCATTGTTTACATTAACTGAGATAAGATATCGGCGGCATCCTTTGTGAAAGAGTTTGTTTACATTAACAAGATAAGAGAGTATGCAGCTGCACGCTCGAACCGTGGGATAAGTCTAACGATTACTATTCGTATTTGTATCTAAGCGGGCTAAGGCACTGTCGGCGACATGGAAGCGGTGTGGGATCGGCCAAATGATTGCATCATCCAGTTCTGAGAATTTTGTCGAGTTGGCAGTTTTCGAATTGCGCAGTAGGAAATTGATGTGGGTGACCGATCCCCACCGTCAGCTTCATTCTTCATCTGTCCTCTGAACTGTGAACATCGTTCTATTCAGTGCTCTCTTTCTTGCTCTCTGAGTTTGTGTGTGTGTGCATCTACCAAACATCTAAAAAACGTAAGTTTTTATTTTATTGTTTTACTTTTTTCAAAACCTTTTTTCTTGTATGCCAAAAGGGTACTTTGAGTTTTTTTACTTCATATATCGAGGGTGGGGGTTTTTTCTATTTGTTTGCGGGGAGGGATTGTTTTTTCTGCAAAACATTTTAAGGGATTGTTTATTTATTATAGATGAATCTTGCAGAAATAAACGCTGTTGCGAGCAGTAGCTACAGGGAAACCGTAGCTCTATCAACATTGCCGCTAAACAAGCCCATGCTAATCGAGAAATTGAGAGCAGTCAAAACGAAGTACGGGGACACAATAGTAGCCGATTTGAACCAAATCAGTCTTCCTACTAAGG